>PVIU01007197.1:0-94034 GCA_004026605.1 Ondatra zibethicus | reverse complement strand
GGGATGGGGGTGGGCCTTGGACTTCCAACAGGGCAGGGCACCATGCCCTCTTTCAAGGAAGAAGGGGGAGGGAGGAGGGGTGGGGGGTAGTGGGAGGGGACCGGGAGAAGGGGAAGAAAGGAAAAAAATTTTTTTTTTATCTTTAATTATGTTCTTGAATGGAAAAAATAAAACAAAACAATGTATGGAAAAAAAAATTAACTCAGCTCACATGAATTTCCGATCATGAGTGGCTGGAGGTTATCTAAAGGCTGATCCTCAGTTTGCAGAGCGACCCTAAGTTTGCAGAGTCACCCTAAGTTTGCAGAGGGCCACTTCAGCCTTGCAAAAAGACCTATCGGCTGTAAAGTGGAGAAACCCACTGTTAATAGTTAGTCCTTAAGATGTTGAGAAAGCTGTTGACAGTCTCTTCTCATTCTCCTAGGCCCATAATTTTATATTTCTTTATTTCTACATTCTTATTTTTGGAATCTGCATTTTTTTTTATTCTTGGACTCTTCAGTAAGAAAGATAAAGGTGGAAATTATCTTCTGCTGTAGCCACTGTCCTCGTGTGCCCACCAGATCTATGGAGTGTGGGTAACTAAAAATGAGATGTGCTTACAGGTGCAAATAAAGCACAAAGTCTGTAGCTAAGACTTTCTGGGAGAATGTAAGCTGTCTTACCAATAGTGCTTTGTTGGTAGTGTTTTTTTCTTCTTAAGGGGAGGGTTGCTTTGTTTAATTGTGTTGCTGAGGACTGAATTCATGCCCTCATTGTGCAAAGCTGTTCTTCCAGTTCTAAATAAAAGTTTTAATACTGAAAAAAAAAAAAAAGAAAACCACCAGCTTATAGAAAAAATAATTGATATATTGCTACTGAGCAGCCAGTGTGGTCTTGAAATTTTACAGCCTGAGTACCTGCTTTGAAACACGTCTTGTCACTCCTTCCTTCACTCTGTGCCTTCTCAGGCTCACACTCCAGAAGAGACACAGAAATAGACCAAGTGAGATTGTTTGAAATTAGAAAATAAGTGAAAGTTAATGTTAAAATAGTTTATAAGTACCCCATAGGCCATGTGTCAAGACATTATTAAGGTTACTGAGGACATGGTTGTTGTTGTTTATAGTGATAGGGACTTAACCTAGGGTCTTCTGCAAACTAAGACCATGCTCTACCAACCAAAGTTTTTTTTTTCTTAAGAATAGTGTTAATATTAACACATTTCGAGAGTCTCTCAATTCAATACATATTTGGAATATATTTTAAAATCATGATTTTTTTAAAATTTTACTTATAAATAACCCTCCAGGTTTTAGTCTGTTGATGAGAATTGGAATATTTTAGGAACCAGGTCTTTGAGAAATTTGGGGAATTTATAATTCATTTCTGATAAGATATCTACTAAATCCAAATCTGTAAATATTGCCTCTTGTTTTATGAATATCTCTGTGTTCCTGTCAAAACAAAACCTAAATTACTGTGCACATAAGGAGAAGAGCAAAAGTACACAGCGATGATTGGATTTTGAAGTCTGTAATTATTTTCCCTTCCTTTTTTACCACCCTCTAGCAGAAACAATATGCTGAAAAGAATATTATTTGCCTTTTATTCAACAATTAAATCATACCAGTCTTTTCCCTCGGTACCTTTAGTTTCTGGAAGATGGGAAAAAATTGCTTCCCAAGCATCTTGTCTGAGAACCTGTGGAAGGATTGGAGGAGGTTTAGTGATAATAATAAGTCAATGATCATAACATCTCATGGACAAAGATGTGCCCAGTTTGTGTAACTATATTCCTAATTACTGTTCTTGACGTGGATAATGAGGAAGGCACTCAATCACAACTGACACCACTATCCAGAAAATGTGGAAAGTACCCGTATGTGGCACCTAGGAGTTCTTGATCTGACACTTCTTAGCAGCAGTCATCTGTGAAAAACTCCTGACTACCTACGGATAACAGTTCAGCTGCCCTTGCAATTAGGTGTGGTCATATGACTTGTTTTCAGATCAGAATGGGAACAGTGATCTTTACCACACCAGCATGGAACGTTTAAAACAGTGAGAGATTGTTTGAAATGGCAGAGACAATTTTCAGGTGGTTCCTTCAGTCACTAGATAAGGCGTCACCTACCTACTGATGTGTGACAGAAATACAATCCATTTTTGAATATTACAGGTATTCTTTTGGCTGCAAGAACCTACACTGCACCGAAATAGAAATATACAAGGGTATAGGCATGTAAAAGATAATTTATCAGTTCCTTACAGAGAAAAAAATCTCAACATTTTATTCAATAATTTTACTCTTTTTCTTTGCTGAGGTAGATTAAAAAGACATCTATGAAAAAAACTGCATATAGATGGATATTGAAGCTTTAGCCATACTAGTCAAAATTGGAAGCCACCACAATTCTCTGAAGTAAAGTGAATCTACTTCACCAATTCATTACTAAACTGTATGTTGGATGTTTCCAATTCATATTGTAATGTATTTAGTCCATACAATAAAGAGAAATGAGCTGCCATTCCAAAAAGAGACATGGAAATGATAAGATCATCCAGATAAATGAACAAAGTAAACATGTAAAGTGCACATTATTTTCGGGTGCCATCTATGTGACATTCTTGGAAAACAAAATTTTGAGGCAGCTTAAGAATTAGTCATCACTGGGGCTCTTAGTACAAGGGAGAAAGCAATGAGCTGATCATGACCGAGTATGTTTAAGATAGTGAAAATGTGCTGCACGATAATATAATGGTGATTATATGTATTTATACATTTGTCCTAACCCAGAAATCTGTCTCCCCCAAAATGTCCTCTCATAAAAATCAGAAAAATTACTTATATTAATGTAAGAATATGGACTCATCAATTGAAACACTCAGAATTTCTTAATAAAAGATGTCAAAGGAAACTGTGCACCTAGAGTATAAAGTCAGGAGTACATAGAGTTCTCAAATTTTCTGCTATATAGTCTATAAAGATAAGAAGTCAGAAAGGCTGTCTTAAAAGTCTTCAATACACTCATATATAATCTCACACACACAGCACACACATGAACAGTGGACTGGCTGTGAAGACAAAGAGCCACATACCCATGACAATTTAACTGAGAGCAAATAAAATGATTAATTAGAACATAAAAAAGAGAATTCAAGAGAGAGAATTGAAGTATTAACACGGACACAGTGAGACATACAGCATTCAGGGTTAGGCCAGAAGGAAGATAGAAAACAAAATGTACGTGGTGATCACCTCACTAACTAATGGTGTCTACTCATTTGCAGCAATGGCAAACTCCTTAGTAATCAGGTGCTCAAAACTCAATAAGCATCTTATGAGCTTTGCTTTAACTATAGTTATTTAAACCCCCAAATTGTTTTCAGACAACATTTAAATATTCACCATGATTTGTTGGATGATTTTTAAATGTTAACCTGATTATATAATTTCCTAATTCACATTGTGAAGATGAAAGATTTAAACCGCTTGCCTGAAATGTCTCTGTGAGTTGCAGCTTGAATTTGAACTTTAGTGAACTCACTCTTGACTGCATTCTTATATACACCTGTTGCTACCAGCAATTACTTAGTCTGTAGAAGAGACGTGGCTCTTGTAGAGGTTGATTTTGTCAACTTGACTGAACGAAGATCAGCTAAGCTATGTGTCCCCAGGCACTTCTATGAGGTTTTCTTTAGCAGATTAAATAAGTGGAAAGACTCCTCCAGACTGGGTGGCACCTTCTCATGGGCCACCCAAAAACAAAGATTCAAGGAAAAGTCAGTGCTGCCTAGTGGACAGTCTTTGTTACTTGCTGGTCACTGTGTCTCTCTCTGCATTTCTGTGGCTGTCATCCATTGACATCAGGCCTCAACTTCCTTGCCCTTCCATCCAGTAATGAGTCTACTGACTCTCAAAGCATTTTCCATGCCTTCTGCGCCAGACTGAGAGTGCTGGTATATACAGTCTTACAGAATAAGTGGCTACCACTTTCTCAGCCTTTCCAGGACACAATGGCTTTGTTCGACTACTCAGTCCCTTTCCATTGTAGGGAATTCTAGTAAACCTTCTTTTATAATATATAGTATGCATATAATATATACATTAATTTGTTCTGTTCATCTAGATAACTCTGCCTCATAGATTCAGAAACCTAATTCCTACTTTATATTTAACAGCCTAGAAACCCTGTGCAAGACTTTGCTATTTCTTTCTGCCATTAATGCATCATTCTCCTTGTACAAAGTAATCACATTGGTTCTTTCTCCAAAAGACTTATTGTCTAGCTCTATAACTTTGCCATTCGTGTTATTTCTTATTTACAGATGAGGCAAACCTTAGCTAGTCAGAGAACTTGAGTTTCAATACATGCTTTAATCAAGGTTAAATTATTTCATAAACATCATCCTTGGGAGTCATTTCAACATATGGATCATGATCTCTCTATTGCAGATATTGTCTCAGAATTTCATATAGCTATGACTTTTGTATATGAAACTGGATATTTTGTAATCCATTATAATGTGTGATAAACAAGCAAATGAAGGAAGAGTAGTCAAGATTTTCACAGTGTAAGGTTTTTAATGGTCCTAATTCGAAACAGTAAAGCTCCTCCAAAATAATAAAGTATTAGAAATTATTTGGGGTCTCTTGATGAGGTTCTGAATAACAAAAATACAGGTGCAAGACAACTGGGGGGAGCTTACTTCTGTGGCCTAGCCAGTCTTAGAATAAGGCAGATTTTCTTGGATTTGATACAAATTTGTAGCTGCATGGAGTCTGGGGAGTCTATGATTTTCCTGCTTAGAGTTGCAAGATTGGTCCAGCTTGCTTTGTCTGGCTGGTGCTTTCATTTTAGAAGAGTAGTTTTATGATCAATTTCTCTGCAATCTTAATAAATGAGTTGTGTAGGTTTTTAACTCTGTTTTAATGCTTTGGGCAGATAGATTGGTTTCCCCAATGTGTGTCAACCAAACTCCCTGATAAAGCATCAAAAATGATACTGCTTTAAGCAAAAAGCCTTAAAAGAAATGAAAGCTATCATGAGTTCTCAAAACCACACAATGATATAAAGGACAAAGGACAGAAAGAAAGAAGGAAGGATGAAAGGAAGGAAGGGATGGAAGAAGAAAATTGGTACATAAAAATTGATAGATAGGAACTCACAACATCAATGCTTAAGTGAGGGATTAAAGTCCAAATGAAATATGAATTATCCTCTAATCTAAATTACTCTCTAATCTAAAAGACTCTAATTGCAAAGACAGCTTCTTAGCACTGGGAACTCATAGGATGTGTGCTTGTAATCCTAATATGCATTGATGGAATTGCTCTATTCACTGTCGATATGAACAGGATGCTCCAGTCTGCAGTTACCTTGCTAGTACCTGAGAGGACATCAGTGCAAAGAAAGCATGAGCACAAATGATCAACAACTAGTGACTTGGGAAAATCAGAATAATAATTCTAGCTCAATAAAATATGGTGAATAAGTAATAGCTGCTATTCAGCAAACCATCTCATTTATTACAGAATTTCTTCTAGACCAAATGAAAAGCAGAAGAAAGCACCTTGATTGTTAAGCTATAACATTACAGGAAAGGCCTTAAACTGGCTTTGAAAAGCCACTCAGTTGCCAGCTGTGCACAGACATATACCTTCTATATCTGCTCATATCTGCATTGTAAAGCATAGTGAATTCTTAGCTGTTGATCTCTATGCATTAGTTACTCTTGAACTTGTAGAGCCATTTCTGAATGATACATGGGTTTAAAATCTAGAATTAGGAAAGCCTTTTGTTTCATAGGGCTTCACACATTCACTATCAATCTCATTTTTATTTATTTGTTGTGGTTCTTGTTATTTCAACACCCAGAAAGTTGAATTCACTTATCCGCCAAGGAAAAGGAAAAAGAAAAACTGTGGTGGAGTTCAAAGGAGAAAAACAATAGCTTTGTGAATGTTCATGACTTATGTGTTCTGTTGCCATCTTTCCTCATCACATATTATTGCTTCTTGGTCTCCTTTCTAAATTTTATACTTTAACCCCACTCGTGTCTGTTTAAATATATGTGTGTACGCATTATACTATAGGCTCCCAAATATGAGGGAGAACATGCGAGTGGGTTTTTTCTTTCTGAGTTTTAGTCAGCTTGCTTAATCTTATACTTGCCAAAATATATCCAGTTCCCTGCAAATGTTCCCTTTATAGGGTACAGATTTAATAAATTCCACAGAGCCAAGAAAACTAGAGAGAAGTTCATAGGTACGGATCAGGCTTTACCATCCTGATTCAAGTTAATCAACTCAATCACTGCAAACATTATCGGACACATATGATTATAGGAAACAAATGTGAATTTTACAGTTATGTGAGAGTCCTAAAACCGTCTGAGAAAACTGAAGTTCATATCTCCACTAAGTAAAGGGAATTTCATCTTTCTTTGGAAAGAACGATAAAACTATTTCAGTTGAGAAAAATAAAATGAAACTTCTCACTGATTTACATAAGACTATAAATTTAGAGTTGATTTCCAACATAACAAATGTTAGTTTATGATTTTAAATAGAATTTTCAATACAAGTATAAATTTTGTACTGGCCCTACAGAAAACATGAAAGTATTATGTATCATGTACAAACAATGGCGGCTTGTTCAATTTTTTCTCATTTTTCTGGTTTTACTTATTAATAACAGGGCTTTCCACTCATAATTTGTAATAGCAGCACCTTGAAGAATCATAATAAAGGCATAATTTCTAGACCAGTGCACAGATATTCTAAGAAGGCGACTTCAACATGCATAATTTCTGTGTAAATAGTGTATCTGCGGCACTGCAGACATGGCAGAGACCCAGTTACCTATTCCCTGCTTCACTTCACTGCCTTTATTACAGAACATCTACCAAAATAATGAGGGAGGTGACAGAATTATTATGAATTTTGTGTGCCCACTCAGATCTTTTTTCATAAAAATGTTTTTGCATTTTGACTTTAACTAAAACTACCCCACCAGTGACAGCACTCTGCACTGTTGTTCATGAGATGAGACCATTGCACAGAAAGAGAACTTGTACTCGCCAATGCTAGCCTTTGCCTAGAGCTGTGGCTCTCAACCTTTCTATTGCTGCAACCCTTTAACAGCATAACAGTTCCTTATGTTGTGGTGATGCCCCACCCCCACCCCATCCAGCCATGAAATTATTTTCATTGCTACTTCATAACTGTGATTTTCTTCCTATTATAAATCATAATGTAAATATATGTGTTGCTCTTAGGCAACCTCTGTGAAACTGTCATTCACCCCACAAACAATTCTCCACCCACTTGGCGAGGACCACTGGCCTACAACAACAACCAGTGAAGTTTCTGTCTGGGAAAGTTAGGCTGCTTGTAGGAAATGCAGAAATTGAATTTCTTCTCAACAAATGATTTTTATGGTACTCCATCATCAAGGGCTCTCGGTAAATTTAAAGACTATCTGCAATATGTGTTATAGAAGAGATTAGATTCATAGATAAAAGTGATTTTTGAAACTGTTTCTAGAGATGTAACTGGCAGCTTAATACAAACAGGGAAGAGAAGTCTGCATTTTTCACTGCTGATCATAGCTGAGAAATTAGAATGACAAAGGCAGCTTCCATAGCAGCATGAATGCAGCCATTGTGATGGAAATATGGAGATGGAATTAGTTATCAGATCAGAAAACAGATTTTTTTCTTTCATAATTGTGCTTGAGTCCTTGACTCTTCTGTTTGCCAACTGCCTTCCATTTGTGCCACACTCAATTCCTCATCATCTCCCCCCATGTAGAAGGTTTGCCTTCGTGAAGAGGAGGAAGTTGACACTCCAAAAGAAACCCTGTTTCTCACCTTTAAATTGCCAAGTTCAAATCTTGTCGATCCCTGCTTAAGAACAGAAACCTTAACGAACTGCCTGTCCTTCAGAGACAGCATTCAGCATGCTGAGGCTTCAGAAAACAGCATACAGTGCCAACATACTTCTTCAACCTGAACTAGGAAGGCAAATTTGTGAAAATGACCTCCTCGTGTAGGGCTCCAGAGACCCTTATTAGACACTGATGCTTCAACTTATGCAGCTCCTATGCCCTCTCCTACCTGTCACTCATTATTTTCTAGGAAAAACTGATCGAAAATAAAATTAGGTTTTATAAAATCCCAGTGTTAATTAAATAATATAGGAGAGTTATTCCTCCTGCCCCGGAATACCATCCTGCACCGTGCCATTTCCCTAGTTACTGCACTTCATTAGCTGAATCAAGGCAGCTCTGCTGGTAGGAATTTTTTTAGAGTTCACCTTTCTCAAGGAGCAAATGAAAAGGGCAAAGCATGACAATTTCTCATTTCATAATGGGAAATTTATTCAGGCCTTTTTCCCTCCATTTATCACAGAAGACACATTACAACTAAATGCCTTCATTTGTACACAAGTCGCCCATAAAATCTTTTTTTTCTTTATTTCCCCAGGTATTTACAGTATGTTTCTTTCTCGCAATTTTATATTTCATTTTACTGTGTTCACCTGTTAAGCAGTCTGACTCAGAACCTGGATTAACACTGTCAGGAGTAACAGAGGACCTGGCAGAGGGTACATTTCATCCCGATTATCCAACTCTTGTGAACTATATGATTAAGACCTACTTCTAAATGATCCGCCATGTCTTTCATAGGAAACAGCATGTTCATTTCCTCCTAACTAAAATACCATGCATGGAAATCATTCACCTGTGCCCCATTACATTACACCCCACCTCACCATACTACACTGTAGGTACTTTCTTTTTATTTAGTTAGGAGAGATTACATTAATGTTTGGTATTAAAAAAATGTCCTAATACATTTTCTTTTCCTAATAGCTGCTATATTTGTAGTTGCTACACGAAGACCTAGAGCAGAAAACTATTTCATTTGAGATTTATTTAACTTTATAGTATAAACATTTCAGTGTTAGCATTCATTCTTCCAAATTCAATTTCAGGTACAAATTATTGTCCAGTATAAATATGTAGGCCAGGAAATTGTTCATGTTATAGTGTGTCTTTTCAACCTTGAAAACCACCGAACACATTGTTAGAGTTCCCACATTCACAATATATTTAAATATTTGAAGTATAGCTGTAATTACATATTTGCCTACAAGGTTATATCATTGAATTAAATAATCTGTGAGGTTATTTCCATTCTAAAACCAATGAACTTACACCCAAATATAGTTTAAAAGCCATAATATATCATTTTAATTTTATTTTCCTCTAATTACATAGAACACATATACATAAATAAGTATATGTACATATATATGAAGGTATGTCACTGGAGTGACAATGCTCCCCTTAGGAATCATATACTGGAAAAAATTCCCAATACAGAATGTCCAAAAGAATAAAAAGCAATATGGGTTAGGTTGTCTGCTAGAAGTTGAAAATAAGTCACTATTGTTAAAGTGTTAATCTCACTGACTGAGATAAGACCACTACCACAGTTTAAAGACAATTTTGAAGCAAGCTTTTATCAAATCCTGGCCAAGTGGATCAGATCTGGCCAGATCGATACCCAGGTTCATGGGAAATGGTCCTGAGTCACGACTTGCAGTGGCTTAAGAAGAAGAACCTATAATACATTGCACTTCCCATCAGGCCCAATCAGGTGTAAGCATACCTCCTAATGCCTCCTAATGTACCTCCAGTCTACATCCCATCAGGGGCAAGTATATATCCTGATGTGTATTTCTATGAACCTTCTGGCTGCATGTGATCAAGCACATCCTGTGCATGTGGGTCAACTTGTTCAAGGGAGTGAAAATGTGTGGCTTATTATCTCCCAAAAGCAACAGCTTCCAGAATTTCAGGAGCTATATGTCCTTGGGCAAAGGATTTCCAGATCAGAGCCATCTTTGTTTCATGATATCTAAGGCATAGTAATTAAAGCATAAAATGTAACTTTGACTTTCATAGAAGACACCACGCACTTCAGATATAGCACTCAGATAATTTGAACTAAATCTACCTTGAAATCCTCCTTCTTGAGGATTAACTTTAATAGCCCCACAAGGTGCTGTGCAAGCTTCCAAGAGGGGGAGGAAACTGATAGTCCTACTAGGCTATTACTTCTATGAACCACAGCAATTGCCAACTTGGCAAAATACCATTAAAAGTGTAATAGTGGCCCTCAGATCTTAGTGGTAACCAATAGATGTCTAGTTGGACTTAAAGCCTGATCAACAGGAGGGGAATCGTGTATTCTACTGGAAACATAGCCAGTTACTCAAGCTGATTCTTAGATCTTAGAGGAGTTACTTAGGTTGATTCATGGATCTCAGAGGAGAACCTACTGCCCCTAATTTACTAAACTGTCATTAATACTTATCCTTGTATGTACAGATAAATGTGCATCATACTCTTTGTCAAAGACCTTCCCCTAACAGCAAACAGGGACTGTTACATAAAATCTCAACTGGTTGAAATGTAGAGAACAACTGATAATGAAGGGCTTACCCCCAATAACGTACAACACAACTTCTGAACACAAGGTTTAGGGAACATCATGGGTGAAGGGACAGAAATGTTTAAGAGTCATTCAACTGATAAGTTTGCTTTGAGATTGTATCTCTAAAAAATGATAGGGAAACTACATACATGATAATGACTTTAACAATATGGCTGCCTAAACTAGCCCCAAATATTGACAATATCATTAAACATGCTAGCATCTAAGGAATGCTGAGAAATGGAGAATAATTAGTCAAATTAGTCTTCCTCAGGGATGAGTCCCCTAATTACTCATGTGATAACAAGTGGTCAAACCCAAAATCATATATATATATATATATATATATATATATATATATATATGTAGTAATCAATAGATTATACTTATTTATTTATTCAAGACTAAAGCATTTTAACCAGGTGTAGGTCAGACAGATACAACCCAAGCAAATTTGAAATCTAGTATTGAGAGAATTCTTCCAAAGCTCATAAATTTATAGACTGTATACATAGAATTATATAAAATACATAGAACTATCTTTTTATGAAATAAACTATTTACTTGGGGTTTCATGGCTTCATAGGATTAGAGTTCATGACTATCACAACAGGTGCAATGGCAACAGGCAGACAGGCAAGCATGTCACTGAGGAAGTAGCTGAGAACTTGTATCCCATGCACAAGCAACAGGAAGGAGAGGGTGGACAGTACTGGAATGGTGTAGCCTTTTGAAACCTCAAACTCCACTCTCAGTGGCACATCTCCACCTATACCCATTGAGCCACTTCGAGAGCTCCCAGAAAACTAGTTTCCCCTTTTATATCTGTTATCTCATTCTCTCCCTCTTCTATAGAAGAGATCATTTCTCTCTCTCTCTTTCTTTCTCTCTCTCTCTCTCTAAATAGGGTTTCTCTGTAGCTTTGGAACCTGTCCTGGAACTCACTCAATACATGGAGCTATTGATAATGAACATGAGAATGAGAATAGTTGTAGACAAAAATACATGCAAACTCACATAAGTTTCCTTCACGATACCTTGCCTACATTATCCCTGTATATGAAGAATGTAATGAGATACAGCTTCCCTGTTCACATTAAAAGAAATGCTATTAAGCCTACTATGTAGAGAGCATCATCTGTGTTCTTTGAAATTTGAGGCTTATAGAAACCAGTATTTGATAACCTAAAGCAGGTAAGAATCTCCATTTGGTTTTCAATATAATTTAGAAAGCAATTTTGTGGAGTATAGGTTTTCAAAATATGACCTGTTGATTCTCTGAGTTTTTCTCCTGTGTCTGTTGTTATGTCCCCCTTTTCATTTCTGATTTTGTTACTTTAGATATCTTCTCTCTGCCTTTTGGTTAGTTTGGATAAAGTTTTGTCTATTTTGTTGATTTTCTCAAAGAACCAACTCTTTGTCTCGTTGATTCTTTGTATTATTTTCTTTGTTTCTATTTTGTTGATTTCAGCTCTCAATTTGGTTATTTCTTGCCATCTAGTTCTCTTGGGTGAGCTTGCTTCTTTTTGTTCTAAAATTTTTAAATGTTCTGTTAATTCACTAGTGTGGGATTTTTTTTTTCAGCTTCTTCATGTAGATATTTAGTGCTATGAACTTTCCCCTTAACACTGCTTTCATTGTGTCCCATAAATTTGGGTATGTTGTATGGTCATTTTCATTGAATTGTAGGAAGTCTTTAATTTCTCTCTTTATTTCTTCCTTGACCCATTGATGATTCAGGTGAGCATTGTTAATTTCCATGTGTTTGTGGGCTTTCTGGAATTAGTATTGCTCTTGACTTCTAGTTTTAAACCATGGTGATCTTATAAGATACATTGGGTTATTCCATTTTTTTGTATTTATTGAAGTTTGTTTTGCTACCAAGTAAGTATAGATCTTATCTACATGGGAAGTAGAAAAAGACAAGATTTCCTGAGTAAATTGGGAGCATGGGGACCTTGGGAGAGGGTTGAAGGGTAGGGGAGTGGTAGGGAGGGGAGCAGAGAAAAATGTAGAGATTGAGAAAAATAAAATAAATTTAGAAAACAAAACAAGAGTTAAGAAAAATCTTTTGTGGTGGACCAGGCATTTGAGGTCAACATTAGGATCTCAGTACTGCTGCACTGGTTCACTAGGGATCTTTCTGAGGGATGAATGGGATTTTTCTTTGCCTTAAAGATGAAGAATATTTTGTCAGGAGGTCCTATCTGTTTCCCCTTCCCAGGGCGATCCATTTATGTCTTTCTTAGGGCTTTCCTTGTTACCTACCTTGTCTGAGATCATGGGCTATAGGATGGTTGTCCTTTGCTTTATGTCTAATCTCCACTTATGAATGAGTACATACCATGTTTGTATATCTGGGTCTTAATGACCCCACTCAGGATAGTTTTTTCGAGTTCCATCCATTTGCTTGCAATTTTCAAGATGTTATTATTTGGAGAGAGGGAAAGAAGGGTAGACGGGTACAGGATGAGGGCAGAACAGGAAGGATGAGGAGAACATGAGGGAATGGAATTCTCAAGGAAGAGGAAAAACAGTGAGGGGGAGAAAGGGAAAAGATCTTGATTGAGGGAGTCATTAAAGGTCTATCGAGAAACATATCACTAGGGAAAATCCCAGAAATCCTCAAGGATGACCCCAGCTAGGACTCTAAGCCACAGTATGGATGACACCTAAATTGATCTTCCTCTGTAGTCAGACTGATGACTACCTTAATTGTCGTCATAGAATCTTCATCCAGCAACTGATGGAAGCAGATACAGAGGACTGCAGTGAAGCACTGGGTTGAACTACCTGAGACCAGGCCAAGACAGGGAGGAGGAATAATATGAGCAAAGGGGTCAAGACCATGATGGTGATACCCCTAGAAATAGCTGAAAAGAGCTAGTGAGAGCTCAAAGACTCTGGACTGATAGCAGGCAGACCTGCGTAGGACCAAATTAGGTCCACTGAATGTGGGGGACAGTTGTGAGGCTTGGACACTCTGTGGGGTCACTGACAGTAGGACCAGGATTTATCCCTAGTGCTTGAATGTAAGCAGAGCCTCCTTTTTTATTTGCCAGCTGCCCAGACTCAAATAATCACACAGAAATTATATTAATTACAATATTGTTTTGCCAATAGCTTAGGCATATTCCTAGCTGGCTCTTTCATCTTAAATTAATGCATTTCTGTTCATCTGTATATCAGTGTGAGGCTGTAGCCTACTGGTAAGGTTTTCCAGCATCTTTCTTCTTTGACAGCTACATGGCATCTCCTTGACTTTACTAACTCTCTCTCTCTCTATATATATATATATATGTATATATCTTTATTTGAATTTCCCACCTAGATTTACTCTTCT
Source organism: Ondatra zibethicus (assembly GCA_004026605.1). Taxonomy (NCBI): domain Eukaryota; kingdom Metazoa; phylum Chordata; class Mammalia; order Rodentia; family Cricetidae; genus Ondatra; species Ondatra zibethicus. Next base: position 80,200 of record PVIU01007197.1, on the reverse strand, counting down.
CAGCCATTGGTCAAAACAACTTCTATATTAACCAATGACAATAAAACATATTCATAGCATAACAAGGTGAATCCCACATCATCTCCCCATTTCTGTCTAAATAGAAAGGAAGGATTAACTTTAACATAGTAAAATTACATATGCAAAACAGTTATCAAGCAAGAATTATACTTACAATATTTAGTCCATTTTCATTAGGTAAATTAATAAAAATACTCTATCATCTATCCTATCTTTATGAGTCTAAAGTTTTATATCTAATTTATCTTTTATCATAACTAAGGAAAACTGTCTACTGGTGTAGGAGGTTCTTCTGCATTTGTGTTGCTTTCATTGGTTAAATAAAGAAGCTGCCTTGGCCTTTTGATAGGGCAGAACTTAGATAGGTGGGAAAAAGAGAATGGAATGCTGGGAAGAAGAGAGACAGAGAGCCGCTGCCATGAAGCTGCAAGGTCAGACATGCTGAATTTTTCCCAGTAAGCCACGACCTCATGGTGACATACAGATTATTAGAAATGGGTTGAAGAGTTAGCCAATAAGAGGCTAGAACTAATGGGCCAGGCAGAAATTTAATTAATACAATTTCTGTGTAATTATTTCGGGTGTAAGCTAGCTGGGCGGGATGGAACAAAGGGGCCCGTGCTCTTCACTATAGCCATGTGGCTGGGAGCTGGGTGGCCGGGACCAAAGGCAGACCCGCTCCTCATCACTATTATCTTCAACTCTTCAAAGATCTCAGAAGGATATAATATTACCTAAGTGAACAGGAAGTGCACTGTAAGTAACTTTGTAAACTCTAGAATTTATGGAGACATTTCACTGCCTGGACATTCAGTCACCCAAAGTTCTTAGGTAACAGTGGGGCATCCATATTCAGTCTACAGGCCCTTAGTACCTGGAAGACTTTTCCATGAAATAAGAAATTTGAAGATCTGTTCTGCCTTGTAATGGCAAAGTTCATCAGTTGCTTTCTTCTGTGTCCTTGGAGAATATTTGGCAGACTCTTTCACGAAGCAGAAGCCCTGAAGGACCATCCCAACTAAAAGAAAGTATAAGATTAACTTTTCTGTAGGTCCTGCTCGTTTATTTCATACAGCATACCATCAAGCAGTCCAAGAAAGAACAGTTTCTTGCACACATGGTTAGCTTTTCCACATTGAAGGCAAATTCCATAACAAGTTTCCTCAATGCCCATCAACTTCTTAAAGTAGATTAATACCACTCAAAGCCAATATGTCTCATTGTCAAGAAAAGTCTAAGTTCTTAAAACCTTTTAGATGTTATATTCTGTAGGTCTTTGAAGCATTAGAGATTATCTATCTAACTGAAATATATCTCCATATCTCTAGAAAACCGAACTAACATGACTATAAGTTTGATTATTATAAATGACTATATATTAACCTGTAATTTTAATTATACATTACATTTTATATGAGCTATATAAACATAATACCTCAAACAAGAGTAGAAAGATACATATAACAAAATTGACCTTAAATTCATATCAACCAAAGTCCATACCAATGTAAAGTATTCATTTTCTCATTTTGTCCTCCTAGTTTCCATTAACCATTTGTAAATAATTATTTTAAAATGAAAACAAACATTCAAAAACAATCATTTTGGGAATTTGGGCATTGTTTTCTCCAAACTGCTTCTTGCTGTTTGTTAGGCAAAGTATTTTTAAATTTCACAGAGACCTTTCTGGGAGTCTTGTCCATCAAACCACATTAACCTAAAAACATCCCCAGGTCCTCATCCTCTGTGAAAACAAAAGTAGAACCACTTTTCCAAAGCAAAATATGCTTAGACCCAAATTTTGAAGTCAAGATACCTTTAGCTAGCAGATTGTACAATGAAGTATCTCTCTGTATTCAGCTCATTTACAGTAAAAAATTCAGAGAAAGCACAATAATATACATACTCAATACTCTGCGTGTATTTTTCATCTTTATATATCTTATTTTTCTTTACTCCCTTAATCTATGACTGTCTGTACTCTTTTATATTATTTTACTGTCTGTTTAGAGGCTTTGTTCTATTTTTAAGAACTATTTCTTTTTATAGCTGTCCATACTGTTTTTCCGCTTTCTCCCAAGCCTACTTACATTGTTTAAATACATTGTGTCTCATTTAGAGGTCTTTTATGTCTATATCTGTCCAGTTGTGTATCTGTAATTATTTTCTGACCAGTACTTTTAAAATAGTAAGCAGCTTGGTCACAGCAGCCCTGGATGCTGGCTCTGCCTTTCTTGGCCTTTCAATATGACAGAGGTACATTTGCTGCCAGCTCTGCCAGCCATGCTCACCACCTAGCTCCAGGGGCACAGCAGGTCTATGCCACCATTAAGCAACATGTAACATTGTACTCACAAACCCCATTTAAATGCTCTATAGCAGGACCCTCCAAAAGTGCAAGAGCAATTCCTGCTACCAGCACAAACCAGGAAGGCTTCTCTTAAAGAAGCCATACCACTGCTAGCAGCCAGCAAATAGAGCTGAAAAAATGTAGCTACCAAAAAGCTCCAATTGACTCCCATTTTTTTGGGGGGGGTCTAGAAGCTCTTTTTATTAAATCTTTTGAGGTCATATATGGATCTATGCCCCAGACAGTGAGTACCATTATGTAAATGGAACCTGCTCTTTCATTTCCCGGCCGCCCAGACCCAAGTAATCCTTCAGTCAATAGCCGTTAAGATACTGATCCACTTTGGTCGTTGTCTCCTGTACATAAGCGTGAATGGGCCTCTTGACTGCTGGATTCAGTTCCAGCTCCCAGTGCATACAGAGAACTATAAATCGCAAACGGTTCTGTGAGCTTATCCCCAAATAAATAAACCTTTGTTATACTCAATTCTGGGATATTGTGGAACTCTTTAGTATGCCAACAAATTGGCACCCCTGTGGCCTGAGTACGTGCCATTCTCGGGCCCTGTCCTGACTCCTGCTCATGACCGTCTCCCACCCCACACAGCTGAACTACTCCTCCACAGTTGAATTACCCCTCTGGCATGCAGCTGCTTACAATTTGGCTCAACTGGTTCACTGCAGCGATTTGGCAATTTCCAGCCAGCCTATGCCCACGTGACTTGGTTCTAGCTACTAAGTAGCTGAGTTACTGCCACAGTTGTTTTCTGGGGCGACTCCTCCATGGCTTCTCTGGCTTCTGCCAGGCCTGCTCTGATTAGTTCAAGTTCTGACTTCTGGAGCAGGGGTTCTAACCCTGCACCTGGAACACAGGATCCAATTAGGATCCACAAATGCCTGGTCCGAGCTCTGGCCAGTAACCTCGGGGCTCACAACTGCCTACAAGCTTTGAGCTCCTTGATATTCTGCCCAACTCAAACCTTCTCTGTATGCAAGTGTGCTGCTCTTAAGTAACTAACTAAATTTGTTAGTAATTCTAAGTCTCAGGTAATTCGGGTACTGATGTAGTACCTCCGTTATTGCGGCTACTGAGACACCTGCTAGCCAATCAAAATTAAAGTGATTCAGCCAGTGGGTCCTCTACAATCTGGAGTTCCCCTTTGCCTTCCCTATTCCCTATAAAATGGTCTCTTATAGTTATTTGTTTAAAAGATTGTTTCTTTACTATAACTTTACAAGAAAAAGACAGAGAAAAATTTGACTTCACAGTGCCTAATTATAATTCTCAGCATACTAAAAGATATCAATTGAGGATCCCCCACAAGCAATGTTAAATAGCTCCATTCTGTGCCAATATTTTGTAAGTCAGCCATTGGAAATAATATGTAAGAAATTTTCTGAAGCTATAGTTTACCATTACATGGATGACATTTGCTATCTGATTCAAATGTAGATAATTCAGAAAGAATGTTTAAAGAAGTAAAATAAGGTTTACCTAGTTAAGGATTACAAATTGCTCCTTAAAAAGTACAAAGAGGAGATTCTATTAATTATCTAGGTTATAAAATAAGTTTACAGAAAATTAGAATACAAAAAAATGAAAATTAGGAGAGATTGATTGCAGACTCCTAATGACTTCTAAAGATTGCTAGCAGAAATTTCTAGCCTATGACCCACTTCTGGGATAACACCTGATCAAATAATCCATTTAAATAAAATTTTGGATAGTGACAAAGACTTAAGTAGTCCCAGGGAATTAACAGCTGAAGCTGAGAAAGAATTAGCTTTGATTGAAGAGAAGTTACAGGAGGCACATGTGGATCATGTGGATCCAAATCTTAACTGTATTCTGGTCATATTACCCTCTGAATATTCCCGTACAGGAACTTTAATGCACAGGGAAGATATTATCTTATAATTAATCTTTTTACCACATAAACCAAGTAAAAAAATTAAAATCTTGTGTCAAAAATTCTCTGAATTAACTATATAAGGAAAATTGAGACTTTGTCAATTAGCAGGAATAGCCCCAGCAGAAATTATAGTCTACTATACTAATAATGAAATTAAGGTAATGAATCCTAGCAAAGAGCTTGTACTAATTTTTTGGGAGAGATTAATAACAAGGATTCCAGAAACAATAGAATTAACCTTATATTGATAGATTTTTTTTCCTGCGTACATGACACACCAATAACTAGAGCTCCTACACTCTATACTGATACAAATAAATCAGGAAAAGCAGGTTGCAAATCAGAAGACTTAAGTAAGTGGACCAAAACCCTTATAATTCTGTGCAAAAGTCAGAATTATATGCTATTCTCTGGTACTAAGGGATTTAAAGAACCTCTCAATATGGTTACTAATTCACAATATGCAGAAAGAGTTATTTTGCATATTGAAATTGCTGAATTTGTGCCAAGTGATACAGAATTGACTCCATTATTTATTCAGGTTCAAGATATAATGAGGAATAGGCTTTGTGCCACGTACACAACACAATCCAGTCCCATGCAGGTCTGCCAAGGCCTCAAGCACAAGGTAATGCAGAAATTGGTTGATTAAGGATTGGAAATGTGCTGAAGGCCTCAGATTTTCCTCAAAAAATCATGTCAATAGCAAAGGTTTAAAAAAGGAGTTTTCTATTACATGGTAACAAACTAAGGAGATTATAAGGAGATCTCCTACTTGTTCTTTATATAACCAAATACTACTACCTGTAGGAAGTAACTCAAAGGGTACTCAAAGCAATGAAATCTGGCAGTTGGATGTGTTCCACTTTGTAGAATTTTGAAAATTAAAATATTTAAACCACACCATTGATACCTATTAAGGTTTTCAGTGGGCATCTGCTTTGAGTTAAGAAAAGGCTGATTCAGTAATCACTCATTTAATAGAAGTTATGGCCATCATGGGTATACCTACACAAATAAAAACAGACAATAGTCCAGCATATGTCTCTAAGAAAATAAAACTGGTTTTTGCTTATTATAAAATAAAGCATATAACAGGTATACCATACTATCTTATGATTCAAGCAGTTATAGAAAGATCAAATCAAAGCCGGGCAGTGGTGATGCAGGCCTTTAATCCCAGCACTCAGGAGCCAGAGGCAGAAAGATCTCTGTAAGTTTGAGACCAGCCTGGTCTACAAGAGCTAATTCCAGGGCAGGCTCCAAAACTACAGAGAAACCCTGTCTTGAAAAACCAATAAACCTTGAGTTTTCTTAATGGTAATGAGAAAGAAATAATGGCAGTGAAGAGACATTGGATAATAGAAAAAACTTGTGAATTAAATCAGCCAGTGTATTTCACAAATATGTTGACCTCAGAATGGGAAGTAGAAAATATGCTATAATGGGGAAGGGATTTCACTTTTGTTTCCACAGGAGAAGGAAAGCTATAGATACCATCGAAGTTAATAAAGATTCAGTTTGAAAATGAGAAGCCTCTTTATAAAGTGAAATGACAGTTCATCTACAGAGGTAATAATCCTACAAATAGTAAGGAAACCTTGTAAGGCTTGGGGCAGTGTTCTGTTCTTGTCTTTGAAGAAAAATATACATCTTTGAAAAGTCAAGAGAACTTGAACATCTAGATGCTTAAAGAAGAAAAGATAGCTATCTAGAAAAAAATGACCAAGCAAAGAGAAATCTGACTTATGATATCAATATTCTCTGCATGGTTAAGATCTTATTGACATACCTATAATAGTAGTCACCATTTATTAAAAATCAGAGCTGGCTTTGGAGTTGAACAGTGGCTATCCTTCTATAAATCCAATCATGTTGATAAAAGAAAAATTCAGAGTTTCTGTCTCTGATGTGGGAGTCCCCTCTGTGTGTTGCTTATATTGGTTAATGAATAAAGAAACTGCCTTGGCCTGATAGGGCAGAACTTAGGTAGGCAGAGAAGACATAACTGAATTCTGGGAGGAAAAAAGAAGAGTCAGGAGATACACCATGAATCCACAAAAGACAGACACTGGGAATTTTACCCGGTAATCCACTGCCATGTGGTGATACACAGATTAATAGAAATGGGTTAAATTAAGATGTAAGAATTAGCCAATAAAAAACTAGAGCTAATGGGCCAAGCAGTGATTTAACTAATACAGTTTCTGTGTGGTTATTTTGAAGCTAAGCTAGCCAGGCAACCAGGATGAACAAGCAGCCCCTTCTTGAACAATTGGTGCCCAATGTGGGGCTAAATCCACTTAAAAACCTGAGAGAGCTTAATTTTAAACACAATAATACAGAGTTTAACACAGCTTTTTGCTGTTTGCTGACAGCATACCACAGCTCTTTTAAGAGATGTTTTTCTGCACATTTGTTTAAAGATTGTTTAATTTTTAAATATGAAATCTTAATCTTCAAGCTATATAGGTATTAAGAATTAAAGGTCAATAGTCATCCATTCTTGTCATATTTATAGTTAGACTAATCAGGTTCTTTAGATGCATAGAGATTGTATTCTGCATAGATATGTAATCTTCAAACATTTCAAAGAACTGTAGAATATGGCATTTAAATAACTTAGGATTCTGTTGACATGAGACATGATTGCTCCTGGCAGTACTGATCTATTACCAAAAGACTGTTGGGCACCAAAGTCACTCCACTTGGGGCGTGTTTTCTTTTGGCAAAACTGGCCTTTGGGCAAAGACCTGTCCCTGCTTCAAGTACTAACAAAATGCATGGTGTTCAGACTGGACAAGCAGGATACAAGCAAAAAGACTGGCAAACCTTGCCAAGACAAGATAAGATGTTTTTTTTTTCAAATTCTCCTGATTCTGAAAATGATCTGTCAGATACTCTAGGCCTTAGCCAAAGTTCATTGCCCTAACTTTGGGTGATTGCACAGGTAGCTGATTATCTCTGTCATTTCTTGAACCCTTTGGTAGTTGTTTGATTGCACTTTCTGTTTACTCAAGTAATACTTCTCTTCTCAGGTCTTTGATGAGGTTGAAGAATAGATAGTCGTAGTTACTTTCCTCTCATGACTTAGGCAAGCCATTATGTAATATAAGACTTAGACTCCTTAGGATAGGATAACTATTGAAACAATTATCATATGTTTCTTGTTTGATGTTGTTCATGCTGATTATAATTCTACTTTTTATGTATGTTTTTGCCTCTTCTTTTCCCTGTACAATAATATGTATTTGTTATTATTGTATATAATTTCATATTAGGCTTAGAACTCTCTTATTTAGAGAAAAGGGAGAGGTGTTGTGGGAACTCCTTCAGCAATAGCCTTTAAGATACCGGCCCACTTTGGGAATGGTCTCATGTAGTATAAATGCAGATGAAAAGCATGTGCAGGCCTCTTGGCTGCTGGATTCAATTCCAATTCCCAGAGCATTTAGAGGACTGTGTATAACTACCCTTTCTGTGAGTTTGTCCCCAAATAAATAAACCTCTGCTCTACTCCATTCCAGGCTATTGTGGAACTCTTTTGTACACCAGCACTTAAACTGGTATCTAGGAGCACTTTCCTTTAGGAGGGATATTTTTCTTAGCCTAGATATTGGGGGAAGGGCCTTGGGCTTGCCTCAAAATGAAGTATCAGACTTTGTTGACTCCCCATGAGAAGCCTTACTCTTTCTGAGGAGTGGATTGGGAGGTTGGGGAGGGAGGAAGTTTAAGTGAGAGGAGGGAAGGGAGTGGAAATGGGAATAGCTATGTAAAATGAGAAAAATTATATTAAATATTCTTTTTTATTGATATTTATTGAGCTCTACATTTTCTCTGCTCGCCTCCCTGCCTCTCCCCTCCCCCTTCAATCCTCCCCCAAGGTCACCATGCTCCCAATTTACTGAGGAGATCTTGTCTTTTTCTACTTTCTACTTTCTATGTAGATTATATCTATATAAGTCTCTCTTAGTGCCTGTATTGTTGTCTAAGTTCTCTGGGATTGTGGTTTGTAGGCTGGCGTTCTTTGCTTTATGTTTAAAAATGACCTATGAGTGAGTACATGTGATAATTGTTTTTCTGGGTCTGGGTTACCTCACTCAGAATGTTTTCTAGCTCCATCCATTTTCCTGCAAAATTCAAGCTGTTGTTATTTTTTTCTGCTGTGTAGTATTATTAGTATTTTTACTTTGTGTAAATGTACCACATTTTTTGTCCATTCTTTGATCAAGGGCCATTTAGGTTGCTTCCAGGTTCTGCCTATGACAAACAAAGCTGCTAGTTGAGCACATGTCCTTGTGGCATGCTTGAGCATCCTTTGGATATATACCCAAAAGTGGTATTATTGGGTCTTGAGAAAGGTTGCTTCCTAATTTTCTGAGAAATCGCCACACTGACATTCAAAGGGGTTGTACCAGCTTGCATTCCCACCAGCAATGCAGAAATTTTCCCTTTTCCCCACAACCTCTCCAACATAAGTTGTCATCAGTGGTTTTTATCTTGGCCATTCTTACAGGTTTAAGATGAATCTCAGAGTTGTTTTGATTTGCATTTCTCTGATGACTAAGGATGTTGAACATTTCCTTAAGTGTCTTTCAGCCATTTTAGATTCCTTTGTTGAGAAATCTCTGTTTAGGTCTATACTCCATTATTTTTTATTGGATTTTCATTTTTGGTGTACAATTTCTTGAGTTCTTTGTATATTTTGGAGATCAGACCGCTGTCTAATGTGCGTTTAGTGAAGATCTTTTCCCATTCTGTAGGCTGTCATTGTGTCTTGTTGACCATGTCCTTTGCTTTACAGAAGTTTTTCAGTTTCATGAGGTCCCATTTATTAATTGTTTCTCTCTCAGTGTCTGTGCTGCTGGGGTTATATTTACGAAGTGGTTCCCTTTGCCAATGCATTCAAGTGTACTTCCCACTTTCTCTTCTATAAGGTTCAGTGTGGCTGGCTTTGTGTTGAGGTCTTTGATCCATTTGGACTTGAGTCTAGTGCATGGAGATAGATATGGGTCTATTTTCATTCTTCTACATGTTGGTATCTACATTGTATCTACATGGCAGCACCACCTGTTAAATATGCTTTCTTTTTTCATTTGATATTTTTTGCTTCTTTATCAAAGATCAGGTGTTCGAAGATGTGTGGATTGATATCTGGATCTTCTATTAGGTTCCATTGGTCCTCCTGTCTGTTCTTATGTCAATACCAGGCTGTTTTCAGTACTGTAGCTCTGTAGTAGAGTTTGAAGGCAGGGATTGTGATACCTCCAGAAGTCTTTTATTGTACAGGATTGTATTGGCTATCCTGGGTTTTTTGCTTTTCCACATGAAGTTGAGTACTGTTCTTTCGAGGTCTTTGAAGAATTTTGCTGGGATTTTGATGGGCATTGCATTGAATCTGTAGATTGCTTTTGGTAAGATTGCCATTTTTACTATGTTAATTCTGCCTACCCATGAGCATGGGATATCTTTCCACTTTCTGGTGTCTTCTTCAATTTCTTTCTTCAAAGATTTAAAGTTCTTGTCATATAAATCTTTCACTTGTTTGGTTAGAGTTACTCCAAGATATTTTATGCAATGTAGCAGGATACAAGATTAACTAAAAAAAAAAAAATCAGTAGCCCTCTTGTACACAGATGATAAAAGGGCTGGGGAAGAAATCAGAGAATCAACACCCTTCACAATAGCCACAAATGGCATAAAATACCTCGGAGTAACTCTAACCAAACAATTGGAAGACTTGTATGGAGGACCCTGAGGAGTAGCTCTTTGTGCCAACCAAGTAAGTTCTCTGTCATTTTAAAATCAATAACTCAAGTAAATTTTTATCCTTCTCAAAGATCCTTGATACAGTTTGATAGCTGAGGGATAAAGTTATAAAGGCATTTACTTATGAGTTACAAAGGTGTGAGGACAAGTATATGCTATCAAAATTCTCTCTCATGTTGCCTTTCATAGTCTTAAAGAGACGTTTCATTATGCAAAAACATCTGTGACAGTCATTTTGACATAAATATGCTACTGCCTCTCACTCTGCTCTTCTACCTTCCCCCCTTCCTCCTTTTCCCCTTCCTTTCCATAACCCACTACATAAATACCCACTTTCTCTGCATGGCGTGCCTATCTGTCTCTGTCTCTCACCCGCTATGTGGCTCCCTTTGTGGGACTGGCTGCCTTCATGGCCCACTGTGGTCTCATGCCTGCTGCCTACTGTTACCACTCAGAGACATGCAGCATTTTACTTTCACCATTACAGTATGTGTTTACCAAAATGTAAAAATGACAAACTCCTTACAGGACAAAGATTTTACTTTGAATAACGAATATAAAGTAAAAGAGGGACTTATGATGAGAACATAAAACATATTACACACCAGAAAAAGCAGAACCAAGTATGTTTCATAAATAAAACAAAATCAAACCAAGAAAACTATAGGAATTATTTAAGATACAGAAAATCTGTACACTGGAAAAATTAAGTTATCTTTACTAACTATATAATCATTTAATTACTGATTTAATTCTGTTTGATGAAGAGAAGCCATCTGAACTTGGAGCCAAGTTGTTTTATAGAACAAGATAGAACCTGGAGAAGAAACCATCATAAATTCTGGTTTGCTTTCTTTTCCCAAAAATGTCTTAGGAACTTTGTAGGGTAGGATATAGGAGGAGTTATGCTAGGGAAAGGAATATTATTAAAGAATACTGCATGAAATTCTCTCCAAATTTTAAAAAGTCTTTGTTTCATATGGACAAAATACTGAAGTTTGCTATGTAGTGTTTCATAATATAAATATATTTTAAAATTTCCCCAGGAATTATCAGTTACATAGTTTTTTTCTAATAGTATTAGAAATTAAGTATCATGATGAATGAACTCTGTACTTTTCTCCATATGCAAAACAAAAAAATCATATTTTCAGTTGGTTTTACATATGCAAAACACTGAGAAGTCTGCATACAATGGAATATTTTATAATAGACTATTTCTGGAAATTAAAAATTTAATTGTAAGCTTAATTTGATTTGTCCAAGGAACACTTTGTAAATTTAAAAAGGCAGAAGGGAAAGAAAGCAAAAACCAAAACTTTAGGTAATAAAAGGAAGAAGTACTTTGAATATACATTCATTGAAAGAAATGATTATCATAGAGTACCTTGGTTAAATAAAATATAGTCAAGAACTGATTAAGATTCAAAAGTGTACCAAAGCAGCTTTGTAGGTCAGTCTTACACTGATTACTTATGTGTGAACTTAGACTCTTCAGATGATTTCTAGTTTGCAAGTTCAGTAATGACAAAGTGAAGATCAGAACCTATTGAAATGTTAAGTACATAAATGTTACCAAAATCAAGTGCTGAAATTGATTTAATCCCATTTACTCGATAAGTTTCTGTACACCCCCCACACACACATATTCACAACATGTCTCCTGCTTCATGCATGTATACTGTAGACATTCACATGCTAGCTAGCATATTCACATAGAACAATAACTGAGGTTAGTTATTTATACAAGTTTTCTTTAATATTCTAATATTTATATTCAGATAAGTCTCATTTAATATTGATCCATATTTACTTTAATTCCATATGTACTTGGAGAAAGTCATTCATGTGGATTCAAGGAATTTATACTTAACTAATCAAGATGTAATTATAAGTATATTTCCAAATTAAAAAAGCATAATTCTCTGTCATTATTGCATTGTTATAAATGAAAAATGTACAAAATCAGGTTTGGAGGTTAATGTTACACTGATGGCTTGTTATATGAAAACAAACTTAAATATTGAAAGGTTTGCTCTCTGTTCTTCGCTATGCAATAAAATTCAAATAGAATATCCATTTGCAGAACTCTGTTGGAGTTATCACCTATTTTCCATTAGGTTACAAAAAGATAATTATTACTTTAAAAAAACCTGAAATGGGCATTGCAAACATAGATTTAGTGGCTTACCAAAGATGTTAGAAACTAGTTGGTAAATAACATACATTTTAAATTGGTAAACTATGTGTGTATGGTCCATACTGACGAGCCTGCAGACCCTGTGGAGACACTGCAATCTGTTGTGCAACACTGACTTGATATTTGCAAAGATTTTTGACTCTTTTAAAAAAATGTTAATTTTATAAACCCACAGAGCCCTGAAACCAAAGACTAAGTACATAAAAATAATGATCTTGTTTACAACTTTTACCCATGAATTTCTAAATAAAATTCAAACACATCTGCTTCCTAAAGGATATGAAGATGTTCCCATTATTTTATGCTTATTAAGTTAGAACTGCAACCATCAAATGCTATGGGGAATCAGCATAGATGACTATGCTAAGTCATTAAGTCATTATTTCTGGCAAAGTATATATAGGAGTCAACTTTTCCTACCATGCACTTAATCTGTCTTTCAGCATGGGTGAACTCTGAAGTTATAGACTGATATGCCAATCTTAATTTCTTATCTATATTCTGTGGCTTCAGTGATATAACAAAGCAGTTGATTGGTTGCCAACATTCAAAATTAAGGAGATTCTGCTCCAAAAAAAACTTACATTTGAAACAATTTATAATAATTAAAGTTCTGGTCTTATATACGCATGCAACATAGGAAAAATAGGAAGCTAATGTAAAGAATGACTCCTGTTCTAGGGTCCTTCACGCACTAGCATGCTACCATCACCACCATTCTTATTCTATAATTATATAGGGAATGTGCAGCTGTTACTTTTTTAAAAAGCAAGGCAACTGGCTTTTTAAAAGCATTTAAAATGTTATATTTAGCAATAAAATGATCACTTTATGAGACAGTTATATTGTTTTATCTTTTTTATTTATTTAGATTAATAGAATTACATTTCCCTCTTTCCCCCTTACCCATCAAACTTTCCCATATACCCCTCAACATTATCTTTGAAATTCATGATCTTGTCTTTCTTTAGTTGTTATTGCATTTACACACACACACACACACACACACACACACACACACACACACTTTTGTATAATCCTAAATATGCCTCACTTTGTGTGTATGCTTTCAGGATTGTTTGGAACTAAACAACCATTGGTGGGCTCTTCCCTGTGGAAGACCACTTCTCCCACTCCCTGCTTTGAGGAAAGCTGAGAAGTTGCTTATTACTTCTTTGTGTAGGGTTGAGGCCTCCTGGGCTTTTACTTGTCCAGTTTGGCATGTCCATTGCTGTCATCCTTGTTAAGCTCACATAAGGCTTTTGGCATGATACTTCTGATATTACTAGGAGACAGCATCTTATAGCTGTCTTCTACGTGACCTTATGATTTTTACAACCTTTCTGTTCTCTCACAATTTTTCCTGAGTCTTAGGTGCATGAGCATTTTGTAGATGTTCGACCATTTGGGATGGTCTCCACTACTTTTCATTTTGATTGGTTGCAGTTTTCTGTAGTGGTCTCTGATGCAGAAATAAGTTCCTTTGTTGAGTGGTGAGGACTACACTTATTGTAGGCATTAGGACAAATATTTATAAGTTGTTAGGGATTATGCGGAAATTGTATTTTTCCCTTAGAGGCTCCCTGCTTTAATCTGTTACACTGCAGCCTCAGTCCTATGATATGTATTTAAGATCTTTCCTTGACAGATTTAGTTCCTTTCTTAAAAATACATATAATCTTCTGAGTACTTAATGTATTTGCTACTCATTGCTCATAAATGTTTTAGCAGGAGCTTAAAAGTATTCTAAAATGTCTTCCTGTATGTATTCTCTGTCCTTTTCACTGAAAATCTTAGAACCACTCTCCCAATATTTTTCAACATGATCCTTATTTTAGTTACACCATATGTGGCAGGGAAAAAAAATTGCATTGAAGATTTAACATATAAAAATAATCTCTACTGTAATCAGAAACTAAGTGACCAAGCATAAAGAAACAGGGCATCTATCCAAAGATCAAGGATAAAAAAAGAATGATATCAGGAAGTGAATTTTGTTATTTAAATGAAATTAATAATAAAACAACAAGAGTTTAAACAAATAAAACCAGAACACAGGTTTCTACATTCTATTAATAATAATGCCCAGTCTGAACCACAATAATGCTTATGTCCTATATCCATGTTCACAAAAGCAAGCAGTCAATAGGATTTGGCCTTATCTCTGTTTTCTTAGTGATATTCAATTTAACAAATAGACCAGAAATTTATACTAAGTAGGGTCAGATAGCATACAGTGAGGTAACAGATAGAAGATCTAGTAGGAAAAAAGTTACAAGAACATGCAAATCACAGTTAAAGAGAATAAAAACAAAATAACTGGTGTTCAGATTTCACTAGATTTCACTCGATGAAATCAGTGGTTAACTAGAGATGAAGAAAAAAAGATTGAACTCAGCTAGAACCTTTCAAATCACTTCATGTCAAAATATTTGAAGGATCCCGAAAGAATCAAGAAGAAAGCATATCATATAAAAGAACAGCTATATGACTTATCACACTTTCTCATAAGAAAGAAGATAATAGATAGCATTTAATTATGTGTTCATGGGAAACATCTTCATTTTTTCATTACTCTTTGACAAAGTGAATGAAAATAGTTTTAGAATGTCTATGGTTTTGTGTTAGCATAGGTATGCATATATTTTCTTATGTTTTAATAATTATATAATTATTTAAAGAATATAGTTTAATATTGCATAACAAGTCTCATAAGACACATTAGAGAGGAAATTGAATGATAGTTATATTGTTGTGAAAGTAATATATTTTCACAAATAAAATACATATATTCATATACACATATATAACTTGTAGATAACTCATTAAAATTGAGCAAAAATTTATTATATGTTTAATTAAATAGGGTATGCTAGCAATATTAATATAATTTCAATGAATTTCTATTTAATCTTAAACTACTATTATTATTTTTATTAAATTTAATAATTTACATTATTAATTTAAATCTTTACATTTGAGTGAGATATGAAATGAATAAAAAAGAAGGTGAAAGCACACATAATTCTAACTATATCAATAATGGCATTAAATGAGAATTGATTAAACCTTCAAACTAATAGGTAGATAATATCAGATTATAAGTGCAGCAATACCTAACAATAGCTTACCTTAAAAAATTAGGCTTTAAATGCAATTATGAATTCAAACTCAAATATGAAGAGGATGAAAGAAAATGGTCTAGTAAGATAAACAATGTAAACAACAAGCATAAGAAAGTCACGTTGAAGTCAGCTGAAATAGACACGCTGATGAAGATTAATTACAGAAGCAAAAAGAGATATTACATAATGACACATGTATTGATGTATTAGCATAGAACAACATCCACATATTTACTGCTATAAATAAATATTTAAAGAATTAAAAGAGCTATAAATTAAAAATGATAGTGGCTAATTTCAATATTTCATTTCAGTAACTGATAGTGCAAATAAAGAAAATGATAGGAAATAAAATATTTACAATAACTCTATTAAGCAACACAAAGTTCTAGCAGCTGTAGAATAAGCTATAGAAGTAGAAGATAGTTTTTTCAGGTGTAAATAAGTGTGAAACATTTCAAGAATAATCTATATATTATATTATCAGTTTCAATACATTTAGAAGAACTGAACCCACACAAAGTGTTTAACTGATGACTGTAGACATAAGGAAAAGCCATGAAGAAACTTAGGAAATTCTAAAATACAGAAAACTTTAAAATATTCACTCCTATATAGACTGTGGTTTTAAGTTATTCATTAGCTGAAATGTACCAATATCAAAGCACCAAGTATTCAAAGTAGTAAAGGAGGTAGTGATGTTAAGGTGAATAAACTCAATAACAAAACTGATACTCAACCTGAGTGTTTTCCTTTGGCTGATGTCAGAGAACACAGTGTTAGCAAACAAAATGGACAGCAGGTATTTAGAAGTACACATCAGACAAGGTTCATGAACACTGTTTTTTGAGGTGATAACATCGCTCAATAACTTAGTTCAACATATTAGGGGATTTAAAAATACTTTTCTTCTTGGTTTACTACTGCTCTTATTAATTTATCCTAAACAAAGCCTTAAAACATCAAGATCTGTACAATTCTTTTTCATGTAAATCTAATTACTATTTAATAAATTTAGTTCATTTAAATTTACTATTTAAATAAATGTAGATTTGTTTACTGTTAGATAATTGGCACACTTCAATACTAACAAAAAAACCTATAGGATAAAGTATCAACAAATAAGAATCCTCTATAAATCAGATAATGTCATTAAAAATGCTTACAAAAAATGATACAATATAAACAGAAGGAAATTATTCAGAATATTGACACCATGAAAACTGGGATTTTGATTCTTTATTCCTGTATCTGGAGCTCTTGGGGTCAGAGAAGCAGCCCTGGCAGCACAGAGCTAAACCACTACTGGAAAAAAGAAAACTAGAGACAAAGTCATACTGAAAAGCAGAAAAGGGAGATTTATTCAGTGTGGGGACATTTGGAGAAAGGAAATAAGAAGTCCAGTGAAGTCCCACCTCCACGCTTAACATGAGGGTGCTCTCCTGAGATATAGGTTTACATCGAAAGCTGGACAAAGCCAGCAGCCCTTACCAAGGTAGAGTCCAACTCATGCACACCATCTTTGTCTCAGTGTCTCACTTCAAAGTAGCCCTGACAAGTTACGAGAACTGGGTGAAATCTTACTCAGGAGAAAAGCTCCCCTCTCAGTGCTACCAGGATTCAGTCTTTTCTTTTGTCCAGAATAAGATAACTAGAGAACTTTCTTAGACTCCTTGTATAAGGAGTCTGATATACAAGCAAACAGTCTGATTTTCTCCCTAGAATATCTAAATTCTTACAAGGACATTTCTAGTCCTGTATTTTCAGCATCCAGAAAACACTCAGAAATCCTGATTTTAAAGTTTGTACCAGAAATTGAGAATGAGGTGTGTTACTTTGTGCTTTTCATTTTTAAATCCTCTTCTTTTTTGACAAGTGCCATTTAAAAATTACTTCTAATTGTTAGAACATAATTATAGTGAGTCCATAAATGTCTGCTGAATTATAAGAAGTCTGAGCTTTCATCCTGTGGAGATCAATCACCATGGGTGGATAGTCCCCTAGGGATGTCTAGAAATAAGATTAAAATCTCAAAAAATAATTTAAAAACTCACACATACTTTCCTCAGCAATGGAAGATACTATAAGATTTTTCACTCTTTTGATAATTATAATACTGTATATTTCCTGGGGCTGGAGTTAGTCATCTCTTGTGATGATCGCAGGCTTAGCCTTGATACTCTTCTCGGTAAAAAAAGCATAAAATAGTTCGCAATAATGGGGGTGAACTATCTTTTACGGCAATTAGGTTGTTAATGAAACCATTATAAGTACTTTCAAGGACAAAGGTTAATAACTCTAAGACTTTGTAGAAATAAAGGGCATATTCTTTGGTTTACTGATAGAGATGATGAAATAGCAAGATTCAGTCATTTGCCCTTTTTTGCTGATCGAAAAAGGATGAAGGTTGCCTGCTGAGTCCCAAACTAATGAACTAGCGTTGTGATATATAAAAATAAGTTTTAATGAAACAATTCAAATCCTCAACCAGGCCTCTCTTACTAAAATAAAGGAATTATGTAATATTGGAAAACACGAATTGAATTAATTATTTAAAATTTACTCTGTGCATATATAGTCTAATGCAATCTAGTGGCAATGGTTTTCAGATTTCCAGTTACAGAAGGGTCCAGGAAGATGTTTCATAAGGTAATCAGAGAATCAGTAAGTATATTAATCTAGGTGCAAGTGGGAGATAGAACCGATACAATGATCTCAGCAAGGGATTTTAACATAACACATTGTAGTACATGACCAAGAAAAACTAAAATTGAAGGCACAGCTCGTGGATCCAGGAAAGAACAGACCTGGGAATAAGACATGTTCTCTACGGCTAAGGTTCAGATCTCAGTGCCCAAGACCTAATTGGCAGAGAAAACTCCCTGTGATGCCCAGATCACATAGACGGGATCCTTGTCAGAAGGGAGCACCCCCCAGCAGCTGAGCTGCACTTGTGGGAACATACACTAAGAATGGGAAAGCTGCTGCAGCCAGCAGGAGGCATCTTTCCTCCCCCAGTATCCTTAAGGAAGCATAACTAAGCTCATGGTAAGAATAATGAAAAGGAATCTAATCAACTTTTATAGAGCAGGTATTGAAAAACATTTTGGATATAAAAGGAGGCCTATGAGATTAGCATTTGGGTCCCTAATTCAACCAGGGAACTTCAGTTATTTCTTGTTTAAAAATACGATAGTTACCACCGGAAGTTCCTTTATTGTACAGGAGGATTATTTTGGTTATCCTGAGTTTTTTGTTTTTCCATATGAAGCTGAGTATTGTTCTTTCAAAGTCTATGAAGAATTGTGTTGGGATTTTGATGGGGATTGCTTTGAATCTATAGATTGCTTCTGGTAGGATTGCCATTTGTATTATGTTAATCCTATCGATCCAAACACATGGGAGATCTTTCCATTTTCTGGTATCTTCTTCTATTTCTTTCTTCAAAGACTTAAAGTTTGTGTCGAACAGGTCTTTCACTTCTTTGGTTAGTGTTACCCCATGATATTTTGTTATTTGTGGCTAATGTGAAGGGTGATGTTTATATAGATCTGCATGGGAAGAAGAAATAGATAAGATCTCCTGGGAAAATTTGGAGTATGAGGGTTGGAGAAGAAGGGAAGGTGGAAGGGTACAAAGAAGGGAAAAGTGGAGGGGAAAGGAGAACTTGAGGAAATGGGATAGTCAAGATGGGGAAGGACAGAAAGGAAGAGCAAGGAAAGATAATCTTGATTGGGGGAGCAAGAAACCTGGCACTAGAGAAATTCCCAGGAATCTGTAAGGATGACCAGGCTAAGACCCAAAGCAACAGTGGAGAGGGGGCCCAAACGGGCCTTGCCCTGTAGTCAGATTGATGACTATCTTAAATGTCACCATAGAACCTTCATCCATTCTCTAATGGAAGAAGATCCAGAGAGCCACAGCAGAGCACTGGGCTGAGCTCCCAAAGTCCAGTCAAAGAGTGGGAGGAGTGAGAATATGAGCAAAGTGGTCAAGACCATGATAGGGATACCCACTGAAACAGTTTACCTGAGCTAATGGGAGCTCACCAACTCTGGCTGAACAGGGAAAGAACCAACATTGGAACAAACTAGGCTCTGGGAATGTGGATGACAGTTGTATGGCTGGGGCAGACTGCGGGGCCACTGGCAGAAGGACCAGGATTTATCCCTACTGCTTGTACTGGCTTTTTGGAACCCCATTCTCTTTGGATGGATACCTTCCTCAGCCTAGATTTAGTAGGGAGGGTCTTGGTCATTCCTCAAAGCAATGCGTCTTACCCTCTCTGAGGAGTGGATGGGGGATGGGTTGGGAAGAGGGTGGAGGGAACAGGAGGAGAAGAGAGATTGGAAACTGGGATTGTTATGTAAAGTGATAAAAGATTTAACAAAAGATTAAATAAAATAAAAAAGCGATAATTGCTCACAGAATTTATTTGAAACAAATTTTGATAGACAATAGATTGGAATAAAGAAAACAACTTAAAACTTTTAAATTTAAACATAAAATGTCATAAACAAAATTAAAATGTTGACTGAAAACGTTTCATTTGTTTTTTTATTTAAACATTTTTCATACCCTATACTTTGATCACATTTTCCTCTCTTCCAACTCCTACCAGATCCTCTCCCTACCCATGCAATTTCTTGTTCTTTTTCTACTTCTTCAAAAAGAAAACAAAAATAAAAAACAAACAAACAAAAAACCCAGTAAGACAAAAATGCTGAAACCAAACAAATGGCCCATAAAGATGGAGCCTTTTTCATGTTGGCTGACTTCCCTCAGCACAGGGCCTGCCATGGGAGGTGGATGATGGACCAGCAATACTCCACTGGAGAAAGATGATCCTCCCTCTTCTACCAGGTATCCCTTGTAGATTAATAATGGGACATTGTATCTACTTCCTCTTCTCAGTGCTGAGATTTTGTCAGGTTTGAGCCAGTTCAGGTGTTAATACATGCTGCCAGAGTCTCTGTGCATTCCTATGTGAATCTGTACTGCTGTGTTCAGAAGCTGTTTCCCTGGCGCCATCTTCCACCTCTGGCACTTCCAATGTTCCTGCCTCTATTCTGCATAGGTCCCTAAGCATTGAGGCCAGGCATTTGATAAAGACATCTCATTTAGGGCTGCATGCTCTCCAGAGTCTCTCACCCTGTGCTCATTGTCTAATTGTGGGTGGAATCACAAAAGAAGACTACACAACACAAATAGCAAAATTAGTAAATTACACGTGCTAAGGATTTAAAAAATAATAATAAAGTATTAATTGTCCATGATGAGGTTTCTTTTTTTTCCTTTCCCCTCTCCTCTTCTTTTTATTCTCCATTTTCTTCTTGATGAATGTTTCACTATAAATTAAAATATGCCCTGAAAATTCTTTTATAGAGTAAGCAAATTTTTTATTACTTATTTTGAGAATTTCATACAAGAATATAATATGTTCATCATTTTAACCTGACCATTCTTCTTTTCCAGCTGCTCATCTGTCTCCATAACTCCCTTCCTTCTCAAACTCATTAGCCATTCATAATTATTTTATATATGTGTATATATATGCATACAGATGTGTATATATAAATATACTCTGCCAAGTTTAGTATTGCTGAGTACATATCTTTAGGGCTGCCCAGTTAGGATTGGATAAACTACCAGGGAGCTCATCACTGGAGAAGACTGATTCTCCCTGTCTTAGTATCTATAATTGCTAATGACTTTTCTTTTAAGAGTAGGACCTTATGATATATTCTCCATCCTGTGAAGGTCTTGTCTGGGTGATCATGTTGTTAAGACATCATGAATATAACTACATGTCATATGTAGAAGGTAATATCTCTGAATTTTAAGTATAATGGTTGTGTTGTAGGTGTATCCTTTCAAGCTGGACACCCCATGGTCAGTTGTCGTCTGCATTTTCACCAATTATGGCTTTCTGTAATGATCTCTATCTGCTGCAAAAGTATCTTTTTTGATGAGAGGTGAGAGGATGGATATAAGGTTATATTTCTAATACAGTCAGGAATTATATTGGGTTAGGGGTGTGGCTGCTTAGGTTCTCCTCTAAGGACCATGACCACTTCAGCCTTAAGTAGTTGGCTAGGTTTCCTGTACCAGGCATAAATTCCATGCAACTGAGCAGACGTTAAGTACAATTAGTTAGTGTTGGTCAACCCCAATATATGAGTTCCACTGTTGTATTTTTGGATATATCTTTCTGCTCTGGTATTGTTGTGGTTCATAGATTTGACAGTTGGGTAACTTCTCATTGTTTTTCTTCCTTGACAGCTTGCATAGCAAATTCTGATACAATGAGGCCAGTCAGTCTTTAAGTAGGAGTCTTCTAGGTCAATTCCTCTAAGTCCTATAAATGAAGTGTAGGGTATCTGTAGCAATAGGTATTTACTTTTAAGTTTGTGAAGACAAATAAGGGCAATGGCAATAATAAGGATTGTTTTGAGAACTTCTTGGACCTCCCTGACCAATAATAAGAAGGGATGCTGCCAATGCTCTGAAACAGGGGTTTTTGTTATCTAGTCCTCAGCAATTGCCATCCTTAGTGGTATAATTTTATTTAAATTATTTATATACATATAGGCATATATGTATATATGCATTTGTAGTATGAGGCACGGGCTGTGTTCCCAGCACCCGGCTCCCAGCCGCCCAGCGCAGGGACCCTTGTTCTGTCCAGCCCGGGTAGCTTAACTCCCGAAATAATTACACAGAAACTGTATCCATTGAAATACTGCCTGGCCCATCATCTCCAGCCCCTTATTGGCTAACTCTCACATATTATTTTAACCCATCTCCATTAATGTGTATCTCCACTTGACTGTGGCTTACCGGCATGAGTCTAACCAGTGTCTGTCTCGGGCAGGAGAAACATGGCAGCTGCCACACTACCTTCTTCCCAGCATTCCATTCTCTTTTCCCCACCTATCTACGTCCTGCCCTATCAAAAGGCAGAGGCAGTTTCTTTATTCAACCAATGAAAGCAACACAAAGAAAGAAGGACCTCCTACATGCATTACTAAACATACAGAAAACACAGGCTAAGCTAGATTCAAACTCATATTGTTCAGACTTTTCTCAAATTCACAGATTTTGCTTGATTTGTTAGTTATGGGATTATAGTGATGTGCAACCATGTCAGGGTAAGTTAAGTCACACAAAAATTGTATTAAAAAATGAGCACTAATTAGAATCATGCTACAACCCAATCAATCAAAGAGAAAATGCAAAGATAGCAAGAAAATCTTGAGTCACCCAGAATACATACATCTAAAGCCGAGAAACTAAGAAAAAAGCAGAGAAAACAGAGAAACTAGGTACTTATATAATGTTTTTTTCATTTAATTGAGAAATTTAGAAGCAAACACCAAACATTATAAGAAGCTGACAAACTTTGCAAATGTTCTAAATAGGTCTAAAAGTAAAAAAAAAAAATCAACTAAGAGGAGTCATTTTAGCTTTATTCAACTTGTTTATGAACAAGCTTGAACTTTATGGCAGGACCACAATGCTAAATCACAGGAAAAATATTACAAAAAAGACACCAAATTTCCACAGCCTTTAAACTGTTGGCATTTTTATTCCTCCCAAACTTTCTAAACTGAGTATCATTTAAAAAAAGTTCAGTGTTTAAAGTAAACAGATGGTTAAGTGAAGTCATGAGATATATTTGAAGTGCTACCAGGGTAGCAGTATTTACTGAGTGACCAGCATCAGGTCAGCAGTAGAGACAGTAAACAAAAAAGCAAAGAAAAAAAATTGCACATTCCTTTGAGGCAGTTAAATTTAAACAGAAGATATAAACTATAGAAATAAAAGTGAGATATTAAGTTTCATTTTAATGGCAAATGAAATAAAAATAATTAAAAAGCTCAGCTGACAGGAAATTTAGAGGTTCAATAATAACTGAAATTTAGTTGAAAATAAAAGAATAACCCTTGCTTTACTCCTGCTCCAAGTAATAAACATTGTAAATAGCTATCATGTAAAACCATGAAGATTATTGCAAAGTCACAAAGGATGTTATTCAGTTTGCAAAAAAATGCAGCATCAAACAGACTTTGACCCCAAAGGGTCATTGTGTGGAACCTTGGGACATCTGATGATCCCAATGCCATTGCTAACAGCCATCTTTCATTCTTCCACATCATTTACCACTGGCTTGTAATAGTTTTCTGATATCAAATGATAGACTATTAGGTCTGCCTTTTAACATATACCTCAGATGGGATTTAGCTAATGAAACTTAAAGGTCAAAGTCCTCCTTGTGAATGTCCTTTCTCACAATATGCAAGATGTATAAAAGTAGGGCACTTTAACCGAAATCAGTAAAGATTGCTGTCTTTTCTACTCTGTTTCACCCTTTAGCACAGTTCCTGTGTAGAACCGTATTTGCAGTGGCACTACGGTTCAAGTGAAATGCCCCCTTGGTGCTTGCTGATGTTGCTCTTTAGCAAGATTACGGAATGTTTTATTGCTAAGCCTCATTGGAGAAAACGCGTCATGAGGGATGGACCTAGACACTTTATTATCTGCCCTTACTTCCTGTTTTCTCGTTGTTTCCTGACTGAGTACAGCGCGGCCAGCTAGCCTCCTGCTCCTGCCACCGAGCCCGCCCTTCCTTCTCCATCTCTTCCTCCCATGATGAACCATGTCCCTCTACTACTCTAAGGCAGAGACCCTTTCTTGCTTTTGTTGTTTCTGCCAGGTTATTTTTATCATAGCAATAGGAAAAGAAAAATAAAACTGAACAGGAGGTGGGCTGGGAAGAACTGAGGCTGACTTAGTCAGTTCTATACACATAGACCAGTCATAATAGTCTTTACCACTACTCTCTATAACTAGATATAGATATTTGAGTTATGCCTAGATGCCCTGCAGTTGGCATGGGTGCCTGGGTTACTCCCTAAGCTAACTGTGTTAGCAGGTTTTATTGTTAAGACAGAAAATTTTGAAACAGAAATCTCAAGTAACCATTAGCATATCTTGCTAAAGATAACCCTGGAAGAATCTAGGTAACAGAGGAAATGACTGAATTGCAAACCAAAGGAAATCTGTGCTTTAAGAAATTCCCCAGTGAGCATATCTATGGCAAAAATTTTGGAGACAACACCTTCTAATATTTGATAGCAATAATACATTTACTTGCCATTATAATGGGGAATTATGAAACTGAAAGAAAAATTAAAAACTGTAAAACAATGAAAAGGCCAAAGTTAATAAAAATTGCATTGTCTTTCTAAACTCTGGGGAACAAAGTGTTAAATATTGTTCACCTAAAGTGGTAGTCAAGTATGAGCTAGCATATAGACAATCATTTGATTGAAATGTGAGAACTCTCTTCTGTTTTTGTTATTGTTTTTTAAAAGATTTTTAAGCTATGTATGTGTGTGTGTACACACACATGTGCTTACATGCATGCATATGTATGTGGATGACTAGAGAGGCAAGAAGTGGGTGTTGGAGCCCCTGTAGTGACAGTTGCATGTGGTTAGGAGCCACCTTTTAGGGATGCTGGAAATAGAACTCAGTCGTCTATCTGCAAGATCATTAAGTGCCTTTTAATTTCTCTGCTATCCATCCAGCCACTTTCTAGTATTTGTGTTTTTTCTGGTACTAGTAAGACTTTCAAAATTGGTAACTTGCTATAAGTTACTGTATTGTCATTAATACATACTCTTTCGTATTTATATATATTTGCAATTCTTTTTCACAGATGGTTTTCAGTTTGCAGCAGATTGAGACTTCATGAGCTTTGGGATATTCTACAATTTTTTTAGCATTTAAAAAGTTTTATCATTCTGTGTTCTATAATCCCATAAAACAAACTTTAAGCAAGGAATCTCAGTATAAATCAGTTCCTTATAGATGTTATGGGCCTATATTTACCTTTTTGGATCTAGGTGCAAGGAACTCAGATCTCAGACCATCCAAGAAAAAATTATTCAAGAAACTAAAAACTTGAGTGAAAAAAAAATCAAAGAATCTAATAGAATGAAGGAGAAAATACACCTTAAGCTTAGATGGAAACTTCCCAGAATTCCTGTGTCCTCAATTCTTTTAACTGTCATTCCAAAGAAAGATAAAATAAGAGAAATCGTCACTTGTGAAAGTTTGTTTCAGAAATGCCCATTTACCAACATTTATCCATCCAATCCATGCCAACATTACTGCCAGGTTCAGCCACTGGCTCTCAACAGTCTCGTCCCCGCTTCTGAGCTTGACATTTTTATATTCATTGTGTAGTATGATATGCAGTGTTTGTTTTTCAACAGATGGTTTATTTCCCTAGTATAACATCCTCAAGTTTGATCTATGTTGTCCCAAATAATACTATTTCCTTCTTTCTGTGGCTAAATAGCCCTCTACTGTGACCCACAGACTATAATTTCTTTCTTCATTCATCTGATCTAGACATTTGGATTGTCTACATGACTTGGCTTCTGTGAGAAATGCTGTAGCTTGTAGGGTAGTGTTCATGTCTCTGTGATATGTTATTTTGGACAAATACTCAAAAATAAGATTATATAAACATGTAGTAGACCTACTTTTAATATTTTAGAAGCATTCATGTGGCAAATTCCTGGAGACATTTGCATTTCCATTGACATTGCCTCCCATTCTCCCATTCTGTTTAACAAGATGCATTTTGCTGTTTTGCTAGTGACCAGTCCACCTAGAGATGAAATTCCATTGTAACTATTTGCCTTTCTCTGAGAATAGGTGATTTCAAATAACTAAAATAGCCTGTTTTAAATTTGTACACAGCATTTTCAGAAATGTATATTAGGTTCTTTTGTCCATTTATAACCAGGTCCTTTTCTATCTCCTATTAATTTGTTTGGATTCCATATATATTTTGAGTATTAACCCCCAATCACCTGATTAGTTGACAAATACATCTTATCATTTTATAGGCTAAAATTGCATTAGAAAATTTATACTTTTTACAGAAAATATCTCAATTTGATAATAGTTATTCCTGAGAAGTGAACATTAGAAATAAATCTTACTTTCTATTTTCTGGTTTACCAGAGTAATTTGTAAGACCAATAAAATTATTTATTATAAAATAACCTATCTATTTTGAACACTTATTTTATATTATGGTAAACAATAAAATAGTCTAGAAATAATATTTTGTTTTATAATTATAAGGGAAAAGTATATAAATGGGAAGTACTATCTTGGAACTTAATGGTCTATGTCAATGTTCAGTATTATCAAAAACTTTATTGAGGCCCAGAGATACTAGAAAATAAGCAATCAATGAGGAGCAGAATTGGAGAATATTCTTCTGGTAAGTATCTTGACTTCAAAATATGGATCTAAGGATTTGTTGCTTTGGAAAAGAGGTTCTTTTGTTTCCACAGAGGATAAAAACCTGTGGAATCCTTCTAGACTAATGTGGTTTGATGGACCAAGAACCCCCCAACAGGTTGCAGTGAATACCCCCCCCAAATACTTTGCCCAACAAAAAGCAGAAAGCAGTTTGTAGAGAACTATGCTCAAATTCCCTAAATGATTGATTATAAATGCTTGCTTACATTATAAGGGGGATATGCTATAGAGATTTACATTGGTATGGATCTTGCTTTATTGATTCAAAATTAAGGTCAATTTTGTTATATATGTATATTTCTGCTCTTGATTAAGGTATTGTGTTTGTGCGGCTTGTTTAAAAATGTAATGTGTAACTAATAAATAAAGGTTAATAGAGAGTCATCTATAATAGTCAAGTTTGTAGTAATGTTAGTTAGATTTTCTAGATGTACAGAAAATTTCAGTTAGATAGGCATTCTTCAAGCCTTTCAGAGACCTTCAGAATATGGCATTTAAAATGTTTTAAGGACTTAAGACTTTTCATAACAGTGAGACACATCTGTTCCTGGCAGCACCAATTACTTCAAGAGGAGGATGGGCACTGAAGAGGTCCCTTAAGGAGCTTGCTAGCCATTTGGACAAGAAACTGCTCTTGCCTAGACTGCTTGATGTTATGCTGAATGAACTGGAAAAGCAGAACCCACAGTAAGATGACTGCTTCATGATAGAGTCTACTAGACATTCTGAAGGATACAGAAGAAAGTGACTAACAAACTGCCAGTATAGGTGGAACTGTCTTTGAAATTTCCTGCTTCATGGAAAAGTCTTCTGGATACTATGGGCCTGTAGGCTGAAGATGAATGTCCCAACAGTACAGAAGAATTTGGGTGACTGTCCAGGCAGCAAGATGTCTCTGTCAATTCTAGAGTATTGGAAGTTGCTTACAATGCACTTCCTGTTTACTTAGGTAATATTATGTCCTTTGGGAGTCTTTGATGAAGTTGAAGAATATATAGTTATAGTTTTCCTTAGTTATGATAAAAGATAAAATAGATATAAATATTATGACTGTAATTCTTGGTTTATAACTGTTTTATGTAATTTTACTATGTTAAAGTTAAAACCTTTCTTTTTATTTAAATAGAAAAGGGGAGGTGATGTGGGATTCCCCTCTATATGATGTGAATACCATTGGTTAATAAAGAAACTGTCTTAAGTCAGTTGTGCTGAAGTTTCTATGTGTAAAATTATATCAATTTGCCTTCATTCAGAAAAAATTCCTCCACTACCTTTCATTTCTTAAAATGACAAAACCTCAACAGATTAAATAGCTCAAAGTCTATTGCTAGAACATCTCAGCGCAATGAAGATTTTGTTGATTAATTCAGATTACCACCAGGGTAATTATCATTTTTATCTCCATTATGTGATCTGAGTCCAGCACTTCTTAATTCCATCTTTCCTTCAGGTGTTCAAGCAAAGCAGCCAGCCATCAGGTGTCTCTCACTCTGACTCCTGGAATTCTGCCTGATCCTGTCTTTGTGAGTTGACATTGCAGTCAGGAAGCAGATTAGATTATGCTGGTGCTGAGCTGCGGAGACACTGTGCAGTTCAGTAAGCCTGGAACAGTACAGAATGCCTCTCAACAGCATGCTGGCAGCAGGAAACTGAGGGTTACTCTGAAATAAGTTTGAATCATCGCATTATGAAGTATTGGTCTCAGAAAGGAATTAGGCAAATGGAGGAGAGTGTGGAAAATGGACAAAAAAAAAAGCAAGGCAAATTGGCCATGACATAAGGAAGAAGAAAAAGTGGCCAACATAGATAAAAGGTGATTGCTCACCCTTTCTGATAGTCTGTCTAGACTGAATGAATGAAAAGGGGTGCAAAGGCTTTCAAAGTCCTATTGCCATTTTTGTAGACCACCAGCAATCACAGAAAATATTGGAAATGCAAAGAAAAGAAGATTCAACAGGGGACTTCCATAGAAACCTTTGGCAATTCTGTCTGCATTAAAAAAAAGTCACTCTACTATGATTTTCATTCTGTTTAGTTATTTTTTCCTGTGGGTCAAAGATCATCAATTATAGAGGACAGAGTCAGAAACAGGTTGTGTACCGGCTAACTCAAAGAATGAGTTGATTAGTTAGCATTTGTTAACCACAGACCTGAGCACAGACCAGGACTTCACATCACTCTCTGGGGAAACCAGCCACCTGAGGAAATGCTTTGCATATTATCTGTGGTTCACAGATGGATAATGGAAGTGCAAGGCAGATCAGGTGGAAAGGAACTGAGACTTACTGATTACACTTTGAGTTCATTGCTTTGGGTGACAATAGTTAAGACAGTGGATAAACGTCAATGGAAAAGCTGAAAATTTCAAATAACTTCCTTTTCACTTATCTAGTCATTTTTTTTTTAGAGAAGTCATTTACAAAGTGTATCCCAAATAGTATGGTGTACAGAATTCTAAGATTCTCCACCCTTCGGTGCACTCATCCTCTGTAACATCTTGCTCTTGAAGGTAGGCAGGACTTGGAAAGTGACAAGGTATTATTTCCACAATTGGGTCACTTATGAGTTGGTATCTAATTAATCCAAACAGAGATTATTGCAGATAGGGCTGACCTAATCAGGTAAACCTTTTCAAAGAAAGTGAAGTGCAACTTCCTGCTGGCCTTGGAGACAGAGTTTACATGAATTCAACAACCGTGAGGAAATGAATTCTGCCAGCCACAATGTGAATTACTAAAAGACCCCCAGTCCGGAAGTCCAGATGTCTCCTAGCACTGCCTGACAACTTGAGCACTTGAGCACAAGACCCATCCAACCCGGCACTAAGGTCTGACCTTTACAAACTGTGAACTAGCATAGCTGTGCTGGCTCAAGCCCTAAATCTGTGGTAACTTGTTATAAAATGGTAAAAATAGTTATAAAATGGTAAAAATCTCTTTAAAGATTGTTTGTTCACATGAGTGTGCATTTAGATAAATGCTGGTGCAACTGAAGGCCTTGTGCATGCTCAGCAAGTACTCTCCCATGAACTACATCTTACCTCTGTATTTTCAAATGTAATATTTCTGCATATGGGATGTTTCCACTTCAATCAATATTATTACTAAGAACCATGTTACACATGGCCTAACTACACTGAATCCTCTTTTTAATTCAGCTCTGTTCCATATTTTATAATCCAAATATTACTATTGAGCAGTATATAAGTGGAGTCAATATGTGTTTAGAAATGGAAACACACAGGTCATTCCTTATTTCTTGACAGCTGGGTACTCCCTAAAACACATTTAGGAAATCATTTTAGTAAAAGGAAAGAAATCTTTGGGTTGTTTTGATACTCTTTGAAAGCTTAAGCAAAAGATTGATACATAACCTACACTGGATGAAATTTCTCTTCTAATGCTTTATATGACCTTTGTCATTACACTCTGTCAAGCTTGGCATGTGCTACAAATGAAGGAGATAAAAAAGAGGCATGTTCACCCCTGTGGGGAAAGAAAACAATCTTTCAGAATATTTTCAGGATGTGTTTTATAAAGTATCATACAACTTGATATATTCCCTTTGACATCAGAGGGTTAGAAGCTAGAAAAAAACTCCATCATGGAAAAAAACCTGAGTTATGCCTATGAAGAGCCACAGTTCAGAAAGATTTATAATTGCTCAACTATAGTAAATCATCTTCTCTAAGACAGACAGTTTCTCTAGTCTTGCTTCCTAGCTCCATATCTGCACCCTGCTGCAGAGTTAGATGGGCTAGCCAAGCTTGCTTCTCCTGTCTTTCTCACTCTGCTCAGTGAAGTATCCAAGAATAAGATACACATATCCAGCTGCCATGGACACTGAGATCCCCTGCCAACTTCCAAAAAGCCACAGGAAAAGTTTCTACCATTGCCACCTCTTCAAAGGACATGAGGAAATGGCTTAGAACTAATGGTTTGCAGTTGTTCGTGGCCATTCTAAGTTTCCTCATCCATAAAACATTCATAAGAACCTTTCCAAGACAGCCATCACCAAACTGACTTCGCTCTGATCTGAAAACATGGAACCGAAAATGTCAACTGCACACTATTTCAAAATGTTCTCAACTAAGGACTATGGAATACATTACCTATAGATTCTTTTATAAATACCAAAGATATTTCTAGGCACTGTAGTAAAACAAAAAGACAGAACATTGCAAAATAATATGATATTAATAAAAAAAAGTGTCTAACATTTTTTTTGCCCTAAATTTACTTTATTTGCTTTAAAATGTAGACATTGAATACAGAGAACTACAGGCTGTTTAGGGAATGCTTAGCGTGAAGCAAGAAATACACCCTTTTCTCAGAGAACACCATTCAGTGTTGCAATTTCTAATGGTCAGAACCCAAGGAACATCATGCAGAAGGAGCAGGTTGTAGTTAAGGATTCTTATGTATATAAATATACACATATTCATTTTATAACAATTCATGAAAAAGAGGCCATGAATAATAACAAAAAATCAATATAGAGTATATGGTGTGATTCCGAGGGAGAAGGATGATGGGAAGAACGCAATTATATTATAATATCAAAAATTTAAAAAGAATTTAAAATTTCATTCCCACTTTTTGCCATGTAACAATTATTTCTTGTATGAAAGTGCTTAAACCCAAACCATTTTCATCACATAATATATTGATTGAATAGCTAGGATTCAATGTGTGGTCAAAGATCAGAAAAATATCTTAAATTAAAAAATTGACATCCCATAAGAAAATACACCAAGACTAAACTGCATGATATTTCTAACTCTTAGGCTACCGAACTGTTATATATAATTGTTGTTGAGTATTATTTTAATTAGAAAAAGAGTTTTGCAATTGTTTCACCTTGCCTGTTTAAGACACCTGATTGTTCTTGTAAAAAAATTCAACTGCCAGTTGGTAGGCAGAGAAGGATATATGGGGATGGCAGGCAGACAGAATAAGCAGGAAGAGAAATCTAGGCTCAAAGAGAACAGAAGTGTCAAGAGAAGAAGGAGGAGGAGAGAACGGGGAGGAAAGACCTGTGCCCAGAAGTCAGTAAGCTGCCTGTCAGCCAGGCATAGAGGAGCAGTGGAAGTATATTATTACATGTACCGTGTCTAACATTTTATAACCACAGGAACAAACAAGAAAATCAGCTAGCAAATAACCCAATTGACCATAATCAACTATCAATGGAGAAAACAGATAAGGTATGACAAATGTGTTCAGAATATTGATTGTTCTGAATTCCAAGTTCTACCTGTCTAATTTAAGAGCAAAGCTCTCATAAGGAATACACACAAAATTCACATTATTAATAAAAGGCAAAAATAGACAAGAATGACAAATATATCATCATCAGATCCTTAGACTCTGTATTACTGGAATGTAGTATTTAGAGATATCATCTAAGAATATGCATTTGCAAAAAGGTGATTGGATTCTGTTATTATGCAGCTTTAGAAATCAAAGAAAATGGACTAGTTGCTCAGATCCTGTGTTCACCATGCATTAACTATGTGCTCTTCCCTTGGATATATCCCACATCAGGTGAGTTGATGCTGTACAGGGCAAGGACACAGTATTCATGCATGAACCTTGGCAAAACTTTGAATGAATACTAGCTTAAAAGTTCTACTTGGGTTTAGATATTTCTCTCATTGTTAGCAAGTACACAGTACATTAAATTTCTAGTAGGTAACTAGGCCACAGTAGAGGCAAGTTTTCAGTGAATCTAACCTTAATAACCTTCCCTTAAATAGTCTTTGATTAAAGATTCTACAAGAGGAGCTGGCCAATGGTTGAACCTGATAAGAAAAGCGTAGATAGAGATAAAGGGAAAAAATAAGAAGTTAAAAAAAAAATCATGAGAATGTGATCAAGGAAAACCTTCAAGTGGAGGCCATCAACAGTGGATTAATCAAAGCATCAGCAGGTAAGGAGGGCATGAGGGGAGAGAGTGGTCTACAGAGTGTCTGAAGTTGAGTAAAGAGAAATTCTTCCTGGGCAGAGAAGGTAGGCCTTACCCAGACTAGAGGAATTGGATAGAATCACAAAACATAGCTACTGTAGCATTACACCAGCAGTTTGTATCCAAAACTGGATTTTAAAATACACATGCAGGAGGATATCTGTATAAGGAGTTATGGTATAACATCAGCTCAAAGTAGATAATAACATACTCAGTGTGAGTTTGGTCGGATAGCTGCATAATGGTCAGATATCTATAGAATAATGCATCCAGCAGGTCACAATACTTACTATTTTCAGAAGTTCACGGAGTATTATTCCAAGTTAGGTAATATTTTTGACCTTGAAAATGTCTAAACACACAAATTTGAAATGATTTCTCTTTCCTTACTCACTTAAACTGGAATGAAACCAGAAACAAAAACTGGTACAGAAAAAAATAAAGCATATGCAGGCTGAAGACTACAGATTTGAAAAAGTAGCAGGAAATTGAAGAAATCAAGAAAGAAACGAAGATATTACTATGAAAATGAAAATATATTATACTGTAATCTATTCAAGAGAGTGGGAATTGGTCAGATTTCAGTCCCTTGAGCTCAGATTGGCTAGATCTTGTGCTCAGAGATTGGTTGGTTTTCTGCTTAGTTGGTCAGTGGCATATTTGGCTCTGGTTTCAGGGTCAGAGTATGTTTCTTTCACTGGCTCTTACAGCTTTTTGGCTCTAATTTTAGGGCTAGGACATGTATCTTTCACTAGCTTTAATTCTAGGGCTAAAGTGTATTTCTTTGGCTCTGGTTTCAGGGTCAGGGTGTATTTCTTTGTCTCTGGTTACAGGACCAAACTGTATTCCTTTGGCTCTGGTCATGGTGTGTTTCTTTGCCTGGCCCCCTTTCCCTACATTTCATTTTTCCCTGAAACCAGTTGTGGAGGCAAATGGGGGTTTGATTTGCTGAAGGAGGAGGCAATATAGGGTGAAGACCTTCTTTCCCCGGAGTAGAGACAGAGCCTGGGAAGAATGTAGCAGAGCAGAGCAGGGCTGCAACACTTTCACTGGGGAAACTTTCTCTTAGCAGAGCAGGGTTGTTACTCTCAGGGGCACCAGAACCAATCTGTAACAATTCCACTGCTGAAGTCCTTCCTGCTGGAGCAGAGTTGTTACACTGGGGAAACTGTAAGGGGCTATGCTTACTATGACCTTTGATATTCCTTGGCTTTTGGTTGCTAGAATACTTTTCCATCCAAACTGTAATTCTTACAGTGACATCATGAAATCAGCAGTCAAACGGATGTAAATTGAAAATAAAAATTATCCTGAATGAGGTAACCTAGACCCAGAAAGACAAAATATGCTATGTATTCACTTATAAGTGTATACTTGCTGTTAAGTAAATAGTAATCAAGCTACAATTCATAGACCTAGAGAGGTTAGATAAAGAGGAGGGTTCTAGGGAAGATGCATGGACCTCCCTGGGAAGGAGAAATAGAAAAGATATTGCAAGTGGACTGCAGGTGAGTGGGGACAGGAGAGAGAGAGTCAGGGCATTGATGAAAGAAGAGAATGCTGGGAGAGACTGCTGGAACTGCGGAGCATTAGGGGCTGTGTAAAAACCTCCTAATACAGTGGAATCTTCCTGGAATCTATAAAGGTGACCCTAGTGAGGACTTGTAATGATGGAGGATACAGAGTCTGAACAGGCCATCTTTTGTAGCCAGAAAAGATTTCCAGTATTGGGACTGGGTTGCATCCAGTTGAGTTGGGGACGGAAGGGTCCCGTTGAGATCCCTAAACAACCCAGGCTGATGCTACAATGAAGACTACTCTATTAGAACTGACAGATGGGGGCGGTGGCATTGGATTTTAATGAGAACAACAACTCCTTGAATTTTGAGAGGTCAAGCTGCTGTCTGCATGGAGCCTTAACCCCTATGTTATAGCCTCTTTGGTATGGAATGGTACTCTCTACACTACTGAAAGAGAAACATGAACACTAACCCAGCCACAAAACCCTCAACTTAAAATCTCCTGCCCACAAGATGTGCTGGACTAGTGGCAGTACAGATTGTGTGGGAGTGGCCAACCAATGTCTGCCTTAACTTGAGGCCTGCATTAGGAGAGGGAAGCCATGTCCTATACTGCATAGATGGCCAGGAACCAGAAATAGGTTAGTCCAGAGACCAAACACATCTGGTTTAAAAAAATCAGTGAACTGTTTCCTAATGATATTCTGCTATATTCATAGATTGGTGTCTTCTACAGTTGCCATCAGAGGGCTTCTTCTGGTAGAAGATGGGAGCAGGTGCAGAGATCCATAGTCAGACATTATCCAGAGAGAAGTCTAAATTAGAAGTCTTCATCGGGTCCCTCCCCATGGAGACAAGGCCTGTGGAAGAGGGTGAGGAAAGAGTGCAAGTGTCAGAAGGGATGGAGGACATCATCAGAGCATGGCACACTGACTCAACTAAGCAGGGCTTACATGGGCTCACAGAGACTGAAGCGGTAAGAATAAGGCATGCATGGGCCAGTACTTGGTTCTCTGCATGTGTGTTAGGGCTTTCATCTCTTGGAGGCCTGCTCTTTTCTGAAGATGAATATTTAGTCAGGATATGTTATATGTAAGAAAAATCTATTTTCCATTAAAAAATGTTAAATAGTCTTCAAAAATAAAAAAGGTACTTAAAAAAGCCTAAAGAAAGAAGATATAGAAAAATCATACTTCACTGTAATAAAGTCTAATGATGACAAGCCTATAGCCAGTAGCACACTGAAAGGGATAAAGCAAAATGAATTTCTTTTAATATAAGGATGAAGACATAGATGTCTTCTTCAATACAATACTTGAAATCTGATTTGAAGGATTCAGGCAACAGGAAGAAATAAAAGGGATACAGATATTAAAACAGTAATTGACATCATTCCTGTTTTTAAGTGACAGGATTTAATATACAGGAAACATCACAGAGTCCATAAAAATGCAGAAATGACAAATTAGCAAATTAGCAAGATATTAAATCAGTGTATAGAATTATCACTTCGTTTTTACATTAGTAAGAAAATCATTGGCAGAGAAATTATGAAAAAAGAAACCTCATTCACAATAAGCCTCTATGAACTGACTTTAGTCCCCCTCAAAATTCCAATAACATACTTTTTAAAATTTTTGTTTCTTTTATTTTTGTGATTATAGCATAATTACATCATTTCTCCCTTCCTTTTCCTCACTCAAAACCTCCCATTGATCACTTTCAAATGCATGGTATCTTTTCTCATTACTTTTGGTACATGCATCTATGTGTAGGTTTATACATATATACTTCTAAATATATCCGGTTCAGTATGTATAATATTACTCATATTTATATCCTCAGGTCTGACTATTTGATATTGATAAATTCACATGGAAATACAAAATGTCCAGGTAGCAAAAAATATTTTGAGCTAGCAGAATAATGCTAGAGTTGTTCAAGTCACCCCACAGAGTCATAATATCAAAACAATACAATAGTGTCACAAAAAGACATGCCGATGAATAAAATAGAGCAGAGCATTCAGAGAAGGAAACCAGTGTTTGTGTGTGTGTGTGTGTGTGTGTGTGTGTGTGTGTGTGTATGTGAATGAGAGAGATAGACAGATAGAAAGAGAAAGACAGAGACAGAGAGGGAGACACACAGAGAAAGAGAGACCCATGAAAGTGCAATGAGACTAGAGGGAATAATATTTGCAGGGGAGATGAGGTAAGGAAGACTAAATGGAGAAAATGAAGGGGTTGAATATGATTAAAGTATGTGATATACTAGAAATAATTGGCCTACTGGAATTCTAAAATGACATGCAATGAATAACTGCTAATAAAACAAACAAGACTACTGCTTAATTTTTGAATATATCCTTATGATTGCTAGATATAGTAGCTTATTATATAACATATGAACTGGCGTTATTTTTCCCTTGTTAATCTGCTTTTAGATTTTATATACCAATTTTTACTACTGTAACTTTTTACAGATACGACTAGAAATTTTTAAAGTTTTGTGTTATAGATGGGAGACAGCAGCATATAGAATATGGTCAATTAACTTTTTATAGATCACTGTGAGTACTAACAGGAGCCTTGAGAAATCTAGTGGAGATAATTCAATGTAAAAGCCTCCGGACTGAACCCTGGGAGTTTCAGATCCTTCAGTGATAGAGTTCAGGAGCTAAGCAAGAGATAATTCACCTTCAAAAAAGCCCATTAGAGTGGAGGGCATTTCAGTTTTTCAACTCCTGTGATAGAGCATGTCCTATTGGTGTTAAAGAAGCATTCTTATTAGCATACTAAGCAACTACAATTTGTAGGGTTTTATTTTGTTTTTGTTGTTTTTTATTGTTTTGTTTTTTTATTTTGTTTTTGCTTTTGTTTAGTTTTTAGGGATCTGCCACCCAGCTCCCAAATAAATGCACAGAGACTTATTCTTACTTATGAATGCCTAGCCTTACCCTGGCTGGCTTGTTTCTAGCCAACTTATCTATATTAAACTTTTCTGTTTCTATTTAACTATGTTTTATTCCCATACTCTAGTTTTTTAACCTTTCATATATATATATATATATATATATATATATATATATACATATATTATATATATATATATATATATATATATATTTCCTTCTTACTCCATGATTGGCTGTGTGGCTGGGTAGCTGGGTCTTGGTGTCCTCCTCTCCTCCTTTTCTCATTCCTCCCCTCTTTCTCAAATTTCTTCTCCTATTTATTCTCTCTGCCTACCAGGCCCACTTATTTCTCTCTCCTGCCAAGCTCTCTTTATTAGACCCATGAGGTGTTTTAGGCAGGAGGAGTAACACAGCCTTATAGAGTTAAAAAAATACAACATAAAAGAATGCAACACATGTTTGCATCATTAAACAAATATTCCACAGCATAAGCGAATGTAACACATCTTAAACCAATATTCCACAACAACAGTTAATCATATTTTGAAAAGTAGGAGGTACTCTGTGTTCAACATAATAACACTGAGAAGGTGAGAACACATTCAAGTGTTTTCTGTGTGTTCCTCAAGGATTAGTGGCAAGTACAACAATACATAGAAATTTCCATTGCTTAAAGAGAAGTGACTTTGAATAATTTTTCCATAATATTCCATACTGTATAATCTTTATTTCTCAAAATTATTTTCTTCCCTTTAAAATAAGTTCATTTTGGCCAGTAAGATGGCTTAGCTGATACAAGCGTTTGCTGCTCAAGCCTGATGAGCCAAGTCTAATCCTGGTACCCACTATGGAAAAAATAATTTGGCTCACTAGTGAAGTCCTCTGACCTCCATACGTGTGCCACAGCATGTGTGCATGGGCACACACACACAAACATATGCTGAAAGTTATAGGGTAATATAAATTATAAAGAAAAGTGCATTTTAACATTTAAAGATTAGTATGTGGTTGGGGAAAATATATAAACATGGAAATTGGCAAAAGGAAGCCTTATTAGATCATCTAATGTTATACTGGGGCATTTTTCTAGCAGGTCCCTCTGAGGACATCTCACTATTTCATAAAATATAATTTTGGTCTACTCACCACAATTAGGACTTGTAATTTGGAAATCACAGGATGATTTGGAAGAAATGAGTTGTAATACTATGTTTTCCACTGCTCAATAGAGAAGATAGTCATAAACTTTGTTTTACTTCTGTGTAAGATATTAATGAGATTTATATAAAAATAAATACACTGACTACAAATTCCTTTTCTTTTTGCAAATTTCCTTTTCAAATGTTCTTATCTGAATTTCTCACATTCTTCTTGACTCAGCTTTTTCATTCTGTGGACTCCTGTGCAAATAAGTTAAGTAAGTTTAACATGGCTGCACATTTGTATGACTCTTATCTGTATCACAATTTGAGAATCACTTATTTATGTGTAGACCAAATGATCCAAGTTCTAATACTTTTTACCAGTAGTTTATTTTTTTCAAATTTCACTTTTGCCTCAGGTTAAGATACAGTAGTATGAATGAACAAAGGTACGTCAACCATCACATCCTGTAGTGGCTGTGAGAAGTATGACCCCTTGCCTTCTCAGGGTCTTTGAAAATTGCATGGTATTAATTAACTTTTTAATGTAAAGATTTAAGAAGTATTTTATCAGCTAAATCAACTAAACTGCTCCCTTGGAACAGACCAGCTCTCTGTATCAGAAAGACTTGTTATATCCCCATGGTTTTTAGAGACACTATTAAAACCAAGTTAATATAGTGCATAATTTTGGCAAAAATCATTACAAAGTTTAGCGAAGAAGACTGTGGCAGAGTCCATATAAGAAAGTGAGCATGTGTACTATAAATCGAAAGTTCACAGTTTCTTCTGATTCCACCATGGCCTCATGGCTTCTTGTCACTCAGTGACTTGCCATTCTGATTAGCAAGAAGACACAGCACATAAAGAATAACTCACGCCCTTGATTATAGTTAAAGCCATTTCCCGGCTGTTCATATGTAGGTGTACAATGCCTTCACAATTATTCATCCTGGACACAATCAGTCAGTGGTTTTTAAGCATAATGCCACTGAGAGCCAAAAACAGTGTAGGAGTAAAGTTAGCTATTGGTAAGTTTTGAGGAAAGATTAAAGATAATAACAGTAACAAAGATCTCGTTCTGAAATAGTTGTGTGTATGTACCAGCGCAAGCTTTCAGTTTGGTTTTTTTTTTTTTAATATTTGGCAGCTGACCCAACATCAGCATGAAGTTAAGGGATAATGTCCTTACATATTTAGATTGCTGGGCAATAAATAATTATGTAAGATGCACTGTCTTACTGGGATATTCTTGGAAATTTTTAAATGTATATAAACCTTGTAAAGTAAGGAATGGAAAACACCCACCTAAAAGAGAATTTCTATCATTGTATATACAAAAGTCATACTAAAGGTGACAAATATTTCTAAACTAAAAACCTAAATGTTTTATTGTTGCTCAAATCCTTCAAATTATATCAAAAATATTTTCCTTATATTTAGAATTTTGATCCTTAACTAGACTGTGCATGGGAAATATTTTCATATTTGAAAAAATATACAGCATTAACTAGTTCCCCCAAATCAAAGTCTTATACACATACTGTTGGCTACAGTATAGGATATCAGGGCTGCACAAGTAATCACTATGTGCCCATCAGGTCATCTCCCATGCCTGCTCACCAACCTGGGATGCTGCACAGTGTATGCTCATCCTTTTTTCTTTCCTTTTGTTTTTGTGATTTGCTAACCTATCACCCATGTTCTGATGATCACAATAATACTTTATCTCTTACCTGCAATTTCTTATTGGAAAATCATAACCTGTGTTTTATATGCAGAAGATCTTATATGCTGTTTTTACCACAGAGCTCTAATCTCTTCTTTGAATTTTACTCTTCCTTTATATACCTATTGTTATGTTCCTTAGATTTACTTTTCTTGAAGTTAAGCTTAGTTTTCTTAGTTAAGTTCCTAAATTGTGTGTGAGTGGTATATGATATTCTTGGAGGTTGTCATTATTTTCCTGGAATATTCCTCATCTGTATGTGACATCCTATCTGTGTCTTTATTACAGATTTGAAAATATAAGAATTTTGTCTTTGCCCTTAATTAATGATTTATCTACATATAGAATTCTTGATTCAAAAGTTTTCACTTCAAGATATTTGAAGATGTTTTCTCCATTTTTAATTCTAATGTAAAGTGTACTGTTGAGGAAAGTGACAACATTTCTCTGTTTCTGCTAGAATGATTCTTTTGTTCTTTAAAAGTTGTATTTTCTATATTTTGTTTTACAATATTTTCTCCATGCCTTCATTATTTTTGGTAAACCTTCTACTAAATTGTAAAAACTTTAATTTACATGTATTATCTTTACCTTTTAAAGCATACTTTTCTCTCGGTCTCTTGCTCATAAAAGAGACTTGTTCTAACAGGATAATACCTTGTGATCTTATGTTTGAAGAAATTTGTTTCTTGGTCTATTTTATTAATTGTCATCAATTCCTCTAGGCTCATGTTCATGTCTTTACTTGGGATGTGCGTTTCCATGCTGATGATTTTCCTAGGGCATCTAGTGATTATTATTCTACTCTTTCCAGAAAGCTTGAGAACTCAGGGGGGAATGGCCTATGAAAAAAGCTTGCGGGCAGGGCTATCATTTTCTTTAAGTGATAGGAACAACAGCTCATTAAGATGGACCTGACAAAATGTCACAGAAATTTTCAAACTGTGCTCTGTGCAACTTTTGGTGGCCAGGAATAGTTATAAATGTGGACCAACACAAAACCCTAAACACATAAAATACTATGAGCTTTGTTTCTCTGTTTTGTTTCTGTATTGTAACTTTATTATGCAGATTGCTCGTATGGATTTGTGAAAATGATGAGGCTGTATTGGCTGGTTGTAGCTCTAGTCTTTTTGATCAGTTAATCTCCTTAAAAAGGGCATTTATTCCTACTAAGGATTTGTATTGCATGCTGATAAACCACTGTAGAATGAGGCAAGGCAGAAGTTACATTTACAGTGCCTACACTCTGTAATATCAATTAACTTCAGTTACAGCTTCTTAGCCCACTCCCATCTGAATCCAAACCTAGACTACCTCTGAGTAATGCAAGAGTATGTCATCTGTCTCCCTTCTCTGTGACCCCCCCCCATGTATTCTGTCCCATAACTTCCTCATCTCACTCAATTTGTCAGAATACTCCCAGTAGAATTTTCCCTTATACACATTTGTTGAAATCTGTCATTTACTCATAACCTTTCTGCATGGTACTATCTTTGCTGGTAAGGATTCATTCCTCTTAAAGTTTTTTTTCCCTGTGTTATTATATTAATTAGATCGTAGATGACAGGAGACTAGTTAGTACACTCAGTGTACCATCTGGAGTCAGAGATGTCAAGGATTCATGCTCGTTTCTGCTTCATAATTTTAACCTGACCTAAAGAAAAACGCCAAATCATTGGCTTTTATAATCACAGTTGACAGATGCATTTAAGATAAATTATTCCAAATTCTTTGTATCCAGTTTATTGCATTGAATCTATATTTTTCATATATGAGGAACAAAATAGGTCTGTTTATATTAGATAGGCAAGTGTCAGCCTAAGAAGCAACATTTGTAGGAGGTGTGAAAAATATGATTCTGAAGACTCTAAGCTAGATTCTAGCTGTAGACAACTACAACTAGTTTTAGAAACTCGCCTCCAATGTCAGCGTCACTTAGTACTGACAAATACCCATGAGGACGATTAGAAATGCAGAGCAGATGAGATCAGGCATGTTCAGGGTCACATGTACTCACTCAAGTCGTTTTTAAACATAAAGCAAAGAACCAGCCCACAAATCACAATCCCAGAGAACCTAGACAACAATGAGGACCCGAAAAGAGACATACACAGATCTAATCTACATGGGTAGTAGAAAAAGACAAGATCTCCTGAGTAAATTGGGAGCATGGGGACTTGGAAGAGGGTGGAAGAGGAGGGGAGAGTCAGGGAGGGGAGCAGCGAAAAATGTAGAGCTCATCAAAAATCAATAAAAAAAGAAATACAGAGCAGAGAAAATAACAATGCTGAAGTCTATGCAGCAAATATTTAAATCAATATTTAAATATTTAATATATATTATTTTTTGAGTGAGTAGTATTGAAAAGCTAGGTATTTTTGTCATGAATATTAAGATTCTTTCCTAGAGGTGGCAAATGAAATATTTGAAGACAGAATAAGGAGATGACTGATAACAACTAAAACAGAAATAATATGATATGGATTGTGTGATTAATTATCTCTAATTGCCTAGAGATTTGGGCCTACCAGCCTATGCACACTGATGCTGCCCACTAGGCAACTATGTTTTACATTCTGTACTTGCTAGCTTGTGTTAGCTGTTGACTGGGATTCTGGCATAGTTTTGAACTTAGCCCTTCTGTTATTTTAGCTCAGATATGGATAGTGTTCATTCTTAATACCTTTAGCTTTCAGCATAGGATGCAGAGCACAGTAAAAGATCCAGAAAAACAAATGGGCTTCACTCAGCATGTCCAGCACTTTCATGCTAGGATACAAACCAGGCTTACATGTAACAAAGCATGGGGGATTAGTTTCCCAACAATCACTATCCTACTTGAAAATGTCATCCCATTGTCTTCTGCTTTTCCCAATGCATCAGTTCCCTCAACACATCCAATATGTTATAAACTGTTCAGAGCAATGGCCTAAGCTGACATACAGTACAGTTTTATAAGAATGGAGACACCTTAGTTGTGATACCTGACAAATTTTCCCTTCAATCTGCTGACTCTTCACCTCAATAGAAATGAAACAAGCATGAAAACTAGCGAGAGAGACTCCGTTGTCGGCACACTGTGCCCTTTCGTGGAGACGTTTCTCTTCAGTTTGAAGAGAGAAGGAAGCCATATTGTGGGAAGTGGTGATGTTTGCTACTGGGCCTTTGCCAAAGCCAAGGGAACCCTTTCTATATTTATAGACCTCATGTCTGGAAATCGTATCTCATGGTCTATTGTGCAATTCTCA
This sequence comes from Ondatra zibethicus, assembly GCA_004026605.1. Taxonomy (NCBI): domain Eukaryota; kingdom Metazoa; phylum Chordata; class Mammalia; order Rodentia; family Cricetidae; genus Ondatra; species Ondatra zibethicus. The sequence goes on along the minus strand of PVIU01007197.1, from coordinate 36,951 downwards.
TGTTTTCTTTAGGATATGACTTAGTTTGAAAAGACCACTTTCAGATACTTAACTGAGAAAAAAAAAGCTAAGAGTGAAATTTACCTTTAAAAAATTGAGAATCTTTATTTTACTGGCAACAAAGCCTGGCACAGAATACCTTTGCAACACAAATCTTATTGAAGACTGGAGAATAGGTTGTTGGTTGGTTATCCCATACCACAGAAAGAGAAAACAGATCCAACTTAAGTCTTTCCCTGCATGCATGGCCAACCAACAATTCCCGAAAAAAAAAACAGATTTCCTAACTACTAAATAAGATTTTAATCCAATAGTTGGAAGCATCTACATTTATGGCATGCTCTTTCTCTTCATAAACTGTCATAAACTCTCCATAAACACACATAGTTTATATTTTGCTATCATTTGGGATCTCATGAGAGGTCAATACACAAGAAGAGGTATAATATCTGTATCCACAGCTACCTGACAAGTTACCTCAAAGCATGGTAGCTTAAGGGCAGTATTCATTGTGTCGAAGTGAATTCAAAGCCAGAACAAGCTTAGCTGGGCCCTTCAGCTCTCCCAGCTCTTCTCTCAAAAGGCTTCAATCAAGTTGTTGGATTGAGTTGCTATCTTAGCTCCAACTAGGCAAAGATCCACACAGATACTTTATCATCTGGAGATTGTCAATATTCAATGTCTCATAAATGATGAATTGAAGACCTCACTTTCCCACCGGATACTAGCCAAAGACCACTCTCTTCATTCCTTGCCATGGAAGTCTCTCAGAGCAGTTAAAAACATGACAATTGGTTTTACCATGTAAACTAGATGGAAGACATTTCTTTTACAGGGTATGCTCAGACAGAAGTAGTAATATACGTTCAGCTTTCTATCAATGTCATAAGCAAATCACCATGTCCAGCTTACATGTCAGGTGAGAAGATTACACAGTGTCTGAACATCCGGAGGTAGCCATCATTAGATACTACCCCAGATGTCAGACTTATGACAATGTCCTTAAGAGTCAAGCTGCCAAAGGGGATTAAAGTTGGAATTTAAAGAGGATAAAGCATTGGAGCTTATTCACAAGGGTGACAGAAGCTGCCAAATGCTGTCAAAGACCTCTCCCTCTGATATCATGGCAGCAGCCTCAAACTTACCTATTATAGCCAATCCATCTCCTCCAGCCTTCTATTCAGTTCCTCCCTGTCAGAAGCATGGTTCCTTACAGCAGAAATGAAGGTCATCAAGTCAGAGTTTCCAAACTGCATCTAATCCACTGAAAAAGATGACTGTGTTTGTCCACTCTTCCTTTTTTCAGTCTGATTTCCTAGAAGCTATTCCTGTCTGAGGAAAATATCTTTGCTACTAACCGGCTGGATTCTCAAGGATTTTACTGTTCATTTATCTTTTGCCATGTGCCTTCATTGCAGCACCTATGATGGCCTCGTTCAGGACATGCCAATTTCCTGTTTCTCTCCCATTTGCCCTTTGTCTCTTTCAGATGCTTCCCATTGATTTCCAATTGGGTTTTTTCCCCCATAATATACTTGGATGTGGTGAGTGTCTCCAAAAGGCAGCGAACACTTGACAATGTAGTTAAATTCAATTTTTCTTCTTAGAACTCAGCTGAATTTCCTTTCTGCATCATTTAGTACTTTTGACAATGCCACCTTTTAGTGGTGTAATCCTCGACTTCGACTTCCATTATGCCACCTTCCAGTGAGAGTGGTCTGCCCCTCTATACACTGTTTCTCAGTCTTTTTAGGACTAGAATGTGAGTCTCATTGTGGAACAATCATGTTTAGTGTTCTAGACAAGCCCCTGCAGTGTTCTCATTATGGAAGTTTTCCTGAAATACTTTTAGAGTACATGAACAAAGTAGGTGGTTCTTCCAATTGGGCGCAATGGCCAAAACAGACTATATTTTTACTTATAATGGTGAGGACATCACCATTAAAACTGAGAGCAATTAGGAAAGAAGAGTTTTGTTGCACTCTGGGAAACCCATTTCATGGAACTAGAGCAGGAGGCATAAACCTCAGAGGATCTGCATCTCCACAGGTAGTGTCTTGGTTCAACACTAGTGGTGAGGTGGGGAAGAAAGTAAAATAAGCAAAATGAAGGTTGGGAAGTTAGTGAGGGATTGTGTTATTCGCAACATCATCTACACTCAGGTTAATAAAAAGCACCCTAAGGATTTTATCAACACCCAGGACAGAGTCAATAAGCTGAGCTCAATGAATAACTTGAAAATATCCACATTGCTTCTTTGATATCATTTCACTTTTCATTTCTTGTTCAATCATGTTTACCACAAATACTTTACATATAACCCCATTTCTAGTGTTGATATCATTCAAATCACCCTTTAGTAAATAAATAAATAAATGTGTTTGCGCTAATTCGAAACCAAGAAATCTTAGGAGTTGAAAACAATACTTGTTTAAAGTAAGAATCATAATGAATTGGGTAAGTATACCAAGGAAAAATGAAATGATTGACACAAATGTCATCAGGAGCAAAAAGAAATCAGGAACAAAGCAGGTGCTCTACAGAGGAAGTAGTGCCATTAGCTACTAAAACCACTGTGGAAATTTCAACATAAACACATTTTAGATAAAATGAAAGAAAAAAATCTAGCTAAAAATAGGGAACCCAAAATAGTTAGGGTAACATGCACCTGTAATCACGGAACTTGGGAGGCTGAGACAGAAGGATAACATGCTCTAAGCTAGGCAGAACTACTTCAGGAAACTCTAACAAAGGGAAACAAATAAAAAGTGAAAAGGATAAAGAAAAGTGGAGCCAAGAAACATAAACAGCTGAAATACATTTTAATGATATAATTGATTATTTTCAATGTGAATTTCTTAAATATACAAAATTAATAGCAGAGATTGTCAGAGTAGATTGATAACAATAAGAATCAACTATTTGTTGTACAAGAATAACTCAATGTAAATATAGAGAGACAAGCAGCAGTTCATAGGATGGAGATCAGTATATCTCATTAAATTAATCAGGAGACATTAGAGATATTACATTAATCTTGGACAAAATAGAGCCTAGAATGAGAAAACTTGCCAAAGAAGTGAGAGTCATTACATAATGATGAGAAATTCAACTGTCAAAGAAAACATCATACTAATGCATTTTGCCATATAAGAGTGCATCAAAATATGATATGAGACAAACACTAATGAAATTCCCACAGAAACATATGAACCTATTTTTATACTACAGTTGGAATATCGCACCCCCTTTTATCATTAATAGACCAAGCAGGAAGAAAATCACCAAGTATGTAATTGGCCCAAGAGCACTAAGCAATAGACTTATTCTGATTTTTATTTATCAGATCTTCCATCCTGTAGTAGGAGGCAGCTTGTTTGTTCCCAGCTTCTCAGCCCTGAAATAACCATAGAGAAACTGTACTAATTGTAATACTGTTTGGCCAAAAGCTTAAGCATATTGCTAGCTAGCTCTTACATCTAGAATTAACCCATTTTCATTATCTTATATTTTATCACTTGGCCTACAGGCAAGGTTCCACCTGGCAGCTTGCGTCTTTCCCCTCATGGTGTCTCATGACTCCACCTTCTTTCTCCCAGCATTCAGTTTAGTTTCCCCCACCTACCTCTATTCGGCCCTGTGCAGGCCTAAGACAGTTTCTTTATTAACCAATGGTATTCACAGCCTACAGAACGGAATCCCATATCACCATCCAACTTGATGCAAAATTAAGTACTTTCAGTAAGCTGAAATAGAATGTTCAGTAAGATAACAGCATGTTCGATTTCATACCTTAACAAATGAACAAAATGAAAACAGATGTGATATAAATAATGTTTTAAAATGAAAAAAATGAACAAAAAAGAGAGTAAAATAATTTCTAAACACTTGGAGTTTGAATATCATATTCCTATAAAACTCATGGGATAAAAGCACCTTAAAAGAAAATTATAATGTTACTACTATGTAAAAATAAAACAACTTACCCTACTATGTGTAATATGATGAAAACATGGATTAAAAGGATACTCAAACGCATGCTTTTAAAAAATAAAATTCTGAAGTCAATAATCTAAGGTAAATTAAAAACAAACAAATTTTAATACTAATGTGGACAAAAGAAAAAATCAGAAATTCAACAAATATCAATGTTATTGCAAAAAAGAAGCCAAGACATAAAAATTGATGACATTTAAAGAAGTTGTTCCTTAAAGATCAATACATGTGGGAAAGAGAAATTTAACTCAGTGGTTAAGAACACTTGCTGAAGGTGTGAACAATATGGAAACCCACAGTCAGACATGACACAGAGAATGAGAGACCTTGGAACACTCATCCTTACATGGAATGTCTCCATCAAATTCTTCCTCTCAGAATTCAGGGAACCCTGCAAAAGAGAAGGTGGAGTGTAAGAGCCAGAAGGGATGAAGGACACCAAGGAAACAAGGTCCTCTAAGTCAACATAAACAAACCTCACATGCACTCAAGAGACTAAAGAAGCATGTACAGGGTTTGCACTTGTATGCACCAGGTCTCCTCTCTCTCTCTATCTCTCTCTCTCTCATCCACTTTAGTGTTTTATGGGATTCCCAAGTATACAAATAAGTGAGTCCTCAATTCTTTTACCTTCTGTCCAACTTTGATGTAATAGGTTTTGTTTATATTTTATTTTGTTATATTGTGTTGAAAATGAATGAATGAATTAATTAATACCTAGGCAGTAGGGTAAACGTTAACAACTAAACAGTCACTTATACCTTCTGGGAAAGGAAAAATCAGTTTTCTTTAATAGAATGATATTGGTTATATCAAAACAGATCTCATGTTCAAGAGTAGCTGACCAATATATAATTGGACTCCATTGTTTTTTAGTGTGCTTTTGTTTGGTTACAATTTGTTGTTCCTGTTTTATTTTTTTTTTTTTGTAGTTCTTGCTTTTCTTTTTTCTTTCTTTTTTTTTGTTGGGAGAGGTATTGTGTTTTCTTGTATTGGGCTTCTGTTGGTTTTCTGAGAAAGAACTTAATGTTGAGTGGAAGGACTTGGGAGAGGGAGAGAATATTATCAAAATATATTTAAATTCAAAAGTAGTTTTAAATAATAAAATATAATAAGAATAACAAGAATAAAAGAACATTTGCTATTAGACTCAAGTTTGGTTCATGTCACCTCATGTAACCCTAGCTACAGTGGATCCAGCACCCCCTCCTGGCCTCCAGGAGCACAGCACACATGTGGCACACACAGTTGGCACATGCACATACATATGAATAAAACAAATATCTTTTAATTGTAAAAAATTTAAAATATCAAGAAATGTGATCAACCTTTACTCAGGCTACCCAAGAGAGAAAAGAACAATAATTTTCCCACATCACAATTGCAAAAAGGCCATCATAACAGATTCCATGAAATGAATGTTAACACAGTGAATAGTAAAGAAATTAAGTTGACATTTAATAACCTGATCCAAATGAAAGCACAAGCTTCTGGATGAGTTCCTGGGTGAATTCATTCAAGCACTTACAGTGGATAGAACCTCAATAAGACCCAACTACTTATTTCAGGATATCTTTTATTTTTTTCAATTATTCTTCAATTATTATACATATTCTTCGAGAAAGTAAAATCAATATCTTTGTAGCTTCTTTTAATACCAAAACTAAACATAAGTATTACAAGATAGAAAAATCACAGGCATACGCCTCCTACTAACACAGGTATAAAACTGCCCAATAAAACATTAGCAAAAGGACTATATGATGTAATCAATTTGGATTTATACTCAGAAAGCTGACTGAACTTTTGAAATTAAATTATACTATACAAAAAAACGTTCACCCATTCATGATGACTCTCATCAAAACACTAATAAAATGTAGTGTTAGGCAGGTATGGCAGCATATTGCTGTAATCTCAGCACTAGGAAGGCTGAGACAGGAGGATCTTGGATATGAAATCAGGACTACACAGGATTCTCAATGCCAGGCTGGGCTGTACAGTAGACTCTGTCCTGACTTTATACCAACTTATCCAAGTAAATAATAAACATTAATAGACAAAACTAAAACAGCACCATGTCTAGCAAACTAAGACATTTCCACCTAAGACTATGAACTAAGCCAATATGGGCTCATTAATATCCACATCAATTATAAATTGTTTACACTGACTGACAAAGACAAGGACAGGAAAAGAGGTATGTGAACCCTTCCTCTCAGAAGATTTCATGGCTTGTGAAACCGCTAAGCAAGCATAGTAATGGCACAGGAACATGTACACAACTGTGATTCATATGTTTGTATGTTTGTATAAAACTACTTGAACAACAGTGTATTTGATTGCATACCTCTTTTCTGTAATGATATTATCTACTGCAAAAGTTATAACAATGCATAATTTGATATATTTTATTGTGAAATATGTGGACAGTAGTTGCCAATATTATTGGAAAAAATAACATTGGTCTCCTGTTTACAGTTGCTGCTCTTTGGATGGGAATATAATTAATGCATTTCAAATCTAAATGAGAGAAGCAGATTGCCTAGTGTCAATACTATAAAAGTGTTTTTCCTCCTCTTTGGAGAGTGCCACCATCCTATTTTCAAATATTATAGAGGAGACAATTAAAATTGAAAATACTAACGAAAGTTGACTCATTATATAATTATTTAACAAACAAGCATCTTTCTTACTTTTTCTGATAAAAGTCATTTCTCATCCACTACAAAGACAAAGAAGGAACAAAACTCAATAAATTTGATTATATCACTAGGCAAAATACAGTATGAGATGTTATTCTTCTTATGGTAAATAAACAACGTTGAGAAAAATACCCTAAACTCAATACAATAAAAAAATCCCCGAAACTTTTAGGGGTAATAACAATCCAAGGATACCTATAAGTGACGAAATGCAAAATGGTCAGGTTTAAATACTGATAATGGCATATAAAATTTATGCTAATTTTAATAACATTTTATTCATGAAACATCCATTTTCATGAGCCATTGCAATGCTCATGGGCTGGGTGTCTTCGTTAGTTTGGAATTCTCACACAGGACATCAAATTGGACAAGAGCACAGGTGAATCAAAACAACAAAAATATTTTCACATGTAATGAATTTCCAGATAGTAAATATATCCTGATAGCCTTTTGGAATTTGGACACACAGAGAAACTGTACACTCAGAAGGGGTGATTGGAAAATTGCACAAAGCACTTTACTGGCTTCATGACATTCTTTGAACAGTAGTAATTATTAATGCAGCCATTTCTTCACAGAAAGAGGCCACTTGTATTCAAGCACCAGTTAGTTTCCTAATCAGTTCTGTCATTTTCCACATTGCCTTCTCTTAAGTAAAGGGAGTAGAAGGTTGGGGCAAAGAGTGATGTTTTCCACTGTCCAAAAAGGCAAGACAGTGTATTTTAGAAACAAAGTCTACATTTGCTAAAGATATTATGAAGTTAGGGATAATAGTAACATTTGCCTTTGGGCACTGAAACAGACTTCTAAGTTTCATTCTTAGTTCTGAATCATTCTACCCCAATGCAGTGCTGGTGTTAATAATTACAGTCAGCAATGTACATTTTCATAGCCCCATAGAAACTAAGAATAATCACTTTTATATGTAAATACATTTGGCATAATGACCTGAAAGACTGCAAGTGGTGACTGTAGTTATTAATGAAGCTGCACTTAATTTGATGCCCAGTCAAATTATACACTAAGAAAAATTCAAGAAGTTGAACATGATCTCAGTCCAAAGACCATATTTTCCACATTTGATAAACAACTATGTTGTGTAAAATTGTTTAAGATTTAAACTGGGGGTTACTCTCCCCAGGGTGTGACATATGTAATGTTACTCATTGTTTTGGTGTGGGTCCTTGTTTTTCTAGTCTTTGCACATTACATGGCTAACATCAAACTTGAGGCAACAGTGAGAACCAGAGTGAGGATGAACAGAAGCTGTGCTGTTACTTCTGTTCTTCTGTCTTCTGAATAGTGTACTCTCTATCTCTCTCTCTACATATATATGTGTGTGTGTCTGTGTGTGTATACATATATATGTATATGTGTATAATATAATATAATAGTTTACTTGAAAGAAGTTGTGCTTTGTAGTAAAGTTGATATAACAGGGTAGATACATTTTAGCATACACTCTTTGGTTGGTAGATCCAGTATAGGTCATGTACCATACTATACACTATAGTATGTATATCCAGAACTCCCTGTGTAAAAGTACTTGTCAGTTCATTGTGCTGACATCGCCACAAGCATTTTTTGTTACAATATGTGAGAGACACAATACTTCAGTCCACACTTGCACTTGGTTATTCCCAAAGTCTCTCACCACTTTTATCCTCACTATTGTACATTATTTCCTTAACATGAAATAATCATGTGCTCCCCTACACCCCATCTACATGTTCTGTTCTTGCTCATATTCATCTCACATCTTCTAGTAAAGACTAGCATCTATCCATATTTGAACAGTTTCTATTTTGCTAAGTGTATTTTTCCCTTTGAATATTCCTCAAAAATAAGACCTCCACAAAACCAGAAGATAGGTTCAAAGAAGCAAAATACAACCACAATTTACTTGAAATATTTTGCTTGTAATAGCTTTCCTATTCTGGGTTCATAATGTCAATACTTGCTTAGATAGTTACAGCTTATAGTTAGAGAAAGTTAATACAATATATTATTCAAAATTTAGTTGAATCTTTATCTCAGAAAAACTACTCTATTTTACTGAAACTTCTTTGAATTGCATATGGGAGGGCTAACTTTGATATCTAAATAAGATAAGTAAGAATTCAATTAAGAGCTTGAATATACATAAAGAAAAATTAGCAAGTTCCCCCAAAAAAATTATCTTAAGAATTTGGGTTTGTCCTTATTCAACCTTCTCTATGTTATAAAATGTTGAATATTTTATTTTATTCAGAATTTGTCTTGTAATAATCCAAAAAGATTGAGACTTTGTCTCAACTAATAATATAAAATGTGAAATACACTTTGTCTTTTGAAGAGTGTCTGAATTTTATGAGTTGGGTGATGATTGAGGAATATGATCTTATATTTTTTGTCAAGAGAGAGGACTATGCATATCTGTGCTAATTGTTCCATGCCTGGATTTTTTAATCTAGTAGAATTCTTTGGGATTTGCATGAATTTCAATTTTAAAAAAAGACAAAGATGATGCTTCTCACAGAATGGAATTACCAACCATTCCCTCATCAATATTTTGAGATCCTACCAGGCTGCACACTAAGCTCATCAAAAAAAAAAAAAAAACCCTTATTCTCCCTTCTGTTTTGACAAGAAATCTAATCCATCAAGAATGTGGTAATTTTCATAGTTTATAGAATGATATATCCAGAGGAATGTTTTAATTTATGTCTCTATTTAACGGATCTCCAATTCGACAATGGAGTTCCTTTTATTTCTATAGATTTTTTTCCTTCATTATTTCTTCCCTTTCTTCTCCTTCTCTTCCTCCCCCACCTCCTCATTTTTTTCCCTAAGACATGGTCTTACTTTTATTTATCCCTAGTTGGCCTGGAACTCACAGAGATCTGCTTGCAAATAGCTTCTTCTTTAGCAGAGGGACTTTGTGCCTGCTTCCATTTCTCCGTGCTGGGATTTTGTCTGTCTTAAATTTGTGCAGGTCTTGTGAGTGCTTTCACAGTGTCTGTGAGTCCATACTTGTGTCAGCCCTGTTGTATCTGGAAGAAGCTGTTTCCTTGGAATCATCCGACACCTGTATTTCTTACAGTTTTCCTACCTTCTTTTTTTTTCATAGATAAATCCCTGAGCCTTAAATACCTGAGTGGCTACTGGTTATCGTTCTGGGCAGCTCTTGTATTTCTCCCTGCATTCAACTTCAAACATTCAGAATTTTAAAACTGTAGGGACATACTTTCCTTCCTTCCTTTCCTTTTTATCTTCCTTCATTATTTAAAGGAGATCCCACTCTATCTTCCAGGCTGGCCTTGAAATTGCAAACTTCCTCTGCTGTCTAAGCTGCTGTATTGCAAACATGTACCACTATACTTGGCTCTGAAAACTATATGCTTTCTTCATATTTTGTAAAAAGCTTCATTTAAAACAAATAACAGCAATAATTTTCATCATATCTTCATAAACATGGACAAGATGACTTTTTGTGTTCTAACCTTCATTAAGAAATGTTTAGTGTTTTTGTGGGACTCCTAACAGTAGGGAGCCAGTGCTTTTCTGACTCTTTTGCCTGCTCTTGGGACTCTTTTCCTACTATTGGATTGACCTTGTCCAGCGTCAACATGAGGGCTTTTGCATTGTCTTATTGTATCTTGTTTGCTCATGTTTGGCTGTCATCTCTAGGAGGCCTGCTCTTTCTGAAGGGAAATGGAAGAGGAGGACAGCTGGGGGAGGGAGGCAGTGAAGGGGTGCTGGGAAGAGTGGTGGGATGGCAAACTAGGTTGGGATATAGTTCATGAGAGAAGAATATATTTTCAATAAAAAAGAAATGGCATCTGTCACTTGGCAAATATTAATGTCTATATTACTTACAATTGAACTTGATAATCAAATGGTCTTATCAATGATTTCTAAATAAAAACAAAGTTTTCATTTTGAAAATTCAACCCAGTCTTCGATGCACATGTCTGGTAGTGTCTCTGAGATCGATGACTTAGAAATCCTTTTGTTCTTTATCAAAACATATGCCTCAGTACATTAAACATGATTGAGAGTTATGCAGCTTTTACAATTTTACATCATTTGATCACAATCTGTAATGAAATGTACTGCAATTTAAGCCAGGAGACACCCATTAATCTCTAAAACAATGACTACTGACTTCTAATAAAAATGTCTTATATGAAATACATGACTTAACTGTGCCTCCAAAGCTCCCTGACTCTTCTGTTCTCCTATATCTGCCCATTTGTATGATCAACACACCGGCTACTTTTCTTTAGCTGGCCCATTGGACTGGTGGTACGATTTCTACTTTGTCTTTTTAAGTGATGATCAAGTCACATTTTTAAAAATTTAGCTTCATTGGTTCTTTGGGAGTTTCACATCATGCACCCCAATTCTGCTTGCCTCTCCATCTCCCCATGTCCTTCCCTCAACTCTACAGTGCCCCTTTCTCCGGGGGGGGGGGGATAAAAAAATCAAAGTAAGAAAGCAAGCAAAAAAAAAAAAGATGAAAACAAACTAAAAAAAGAAAAAAAATCCTTTTGCTTCTCCTCTTCCCTGCCTCTCCAACACCTATTCATTCCTTCTGGTGGCACTGGGGGCCTCAGTGTGTTATGTAGTCCTATGAGTTTTACTAGCAAATGTTCATTGCAATGGGTCACTGGTCTCTGGTTTCTGGTTCACCATTATCACTGTGACCACCCTGAAGCTTTGAGGTCCTGCGAGTATCATTCCACAGGAACAGTCCCTTCATGAGTTCCGGCAGGTTCTAGATGGGGTAGTTGCTAGGGTGGGTCAACCCATAGCCAGGCTGTGGGCCTGGATGGTAGCTGAGCTGATCAGTTCAGGACACTGCAGGCCACCTGCCTCAGGCTAGGGGGTGGAGTCAGCTTCACTTCACCCATGCCCTCAGGGTCAGTTCACTCTCACTTGTGGTGAAGTTTGAGGCCATCTCCCCTGAGTGCAAGGACAACACTCTTGCTATAGTGTTCAGCAAGAGGCAGGGCCAGCAAATGGCGGGCTGGCCCAGCATGGCCCTCTGATTTCATCTCTCATAGTTTCTTTTGAGGTGACATGGGTCACAGACATAAACACAAACCTCAGCTGCAGATGGACCATGGACCCAGACATGGCTATCGGCAGCAACTTGGGCTAGGTAACATCCTGGCTCTGGGTGGAAGCAATGGACATTCAGGTTGGAATGGTTCTAATGGCCACATAGCTACTGGATACCACCAAAGCTTCAGGTTGCTGCCCCAACCCTGGGTTTCTATGTGACCTTTGGCAGAAGTACTGGACTCAGATCACAGCTGTGGTAAGACCACAGACCCAGACATGGTTCTTGGCAGCAGCTGGATCTGAATATTACCACTGTCCCAGCAGCAGTATGTCTGTCAGACACCAACATTGTCCCCTATTGCAGGTGTCTGCATGACCTTCAATGGTATCAGGAGCCTCGGACATCAGCATAGACCCTAGCTGCAGTAGGACCATGAACCCAGACTTGGCCCGCAACTGTAGCTCTGACCCAGATGTCACCATGGCAATGAGTAGCAGTGCAGGCCACTCAGATCTGGATGCATCCTAGCCCTTGAACACCATCCTGGATTCAGGCGACTGGTCTGACACTGGGCATGCTCTGACACTGGGCATGCTCATGGCTCTCAGTGGCTAAAGGAGCCACATACGTCAATCTAGTCCCTGATTGTTATAGGGCCACTGATCCAGACATGATCCTCGGGGGCAACCTGGCCCCAGAAGACATCATGTCCCTGAGTGGCAGCACAGGCCACGCAGATCTGTATGGCTCCTGCTGGGCATGGCCCCCAGACTCCAAACAAGCCACAGGCTCCAGCCCAGATCCTGGGCTTCTGTGTGGGCCCTAGTGGTAACCTGGGCCACAGACTTCAACAGACACCCCACCAAACGTGGCCCCAGGCAGCATCTCAGCCTTGTCAACATCTTAGTGCCAGGTGGTAGCCCTGGAGACTCAGATCAGGATGGCTCTGGCAGCAGCATGTTCCCTGGACACCAAAACAGATTGGGACCCAGACCCGAGGCTTCACGTGGCCTTTGGTGGCAACATGGGCCATGGACATCAACATAACTTCAGCTGAGGTAAGACCATGGACCCAGAGATGGTCCTAGGCAGTGGTCTGGGTCTGGTTGTCACTATGGTTCCAGGTGGCAGCTAAGGCCACACAAATCGGCACGGCCCCAGCAGCAGCATGGCCCCAGGAGGTGGCTGAGATCACTGGAATCAGCATGGCACTGGATAGCCATGGCACGGGAGCCAAGGACATCAACACAGAAACTGACTACTGTAGGACCAGGCTTGGCAACATCCCGGTTGGTACATCACTATAGCCCCAGGTGGCAAGCAGATCTCCAACATCAGCCCACTCTTCAACATCTTCATTTCTTCTTTTCTGTAACTTTCTACAGCACATAAACCATTCAGCTTCCCTTTATCTCCCATTTCTCCACCACATATTTCCTTATCATAATGTGGCCCACCTGCTCCATGATGCTAGGAGCCTTGGATGTCTTTCCCCCAGCCCGGGCAATGGGGGTCCTAAATGGCTAGCCCCATCTAAGTGAAACCACATCAGGTAGGATGTGGTTGTTTGTCTGCCAGCAGGGCCTTGAGGACCCTGGCTGGCCAGCTGATGATCTGGGAACTTAATATAAAAGAGCTCAGCAATTTCAGGCATATATTCCGTTCAAGCAACCCTTAATGATAAGGAACTCTCTACATGAGGAGGCCACGTCATGTCACTACAACCAAGCTTTCCTGCCTGTATTTTGAGTCATACGCTCAAGGTTAAATTCACCACATTTCTTTAGAAATTTGCCTAACTTCTTGACCTCCCTTTTTTCTTTAAATATTGTTTCTTGTCTCCTTGTTTTCTAGTTTTTCCCATTCTTGGACGAGCTGTTCCTTTTTTAAAATATGTGATAATTATGATGTTTAGTTACTTTTTTATATCCATTTCTTTTCATTTGTTCTTCTAAAAAAATATATCTATACCTATGTAGAAAGATCTTATTGCATATTGTATTGTATAATATATAATATATACATTCTAATTTCTACCTTCCAATATGTTGATCTGTCTTTAATTCATTCATTTGGTCTTTTCCAATTGTTCCCTCTAGTCGCTGTTCCACTAACACTGGTCTCAACCTAGCATTAAGTATACAGCACATTTATCTTCTTAATATAAAAATCACATCACTTTTCTTCAGTTTCCAAGACTATAATGACCAGCAGTAAATGTTCACTAGAACCAAGGATGCAAGCTTTTAGGCACACTTGCAAGGAATTAAGATGGGTCTCTGAGACTGTCTGTGAGGGATTCTCTTGGTTCTTTTAAACAATGTAGTAAGAGCCTACTAGATTGTGGGCAGGACCGTTGCCAGGTTGAGGGACCAGGGACTGTGAGGAAGGGCGAGGGAAAGGGGCACAATTATGTGCTAATTCACTGCTCTCTGTCATTGACTGTGGATGCAATATGACCTGCTGCTTTCATCCCTGCTGCCCTGCCTTCCCTGCAAACTTAGACTAAAACCTATTAGTGGAAACCAAATAAACCCTCACTTCATCAAGTTGCTCCTATTGTGGCATTTTATCCCATCAGTTGCAAATGAGCTAAGGCTGTGCCATTTCCCAAATGCTTAAAATCAAAACCCACACTCACTGGTCTAATACTCAGAGCTCAATGCAATCTGACCCAAACTCCTTTCTAATATTTCAGTGTAACTGATGATGGTCGTACTGAAGATGGTTTCCTCTTTTCTGCCTGTATTTTTTATCATTCTACTCTCTGCCTTTCCTTTACAAGCCCTTCAGTCTTGGCATAGATCTGCTTTTCTAGCTCCTAGAAGTCTGCCCCTTAAACTTTCAAGCATTATGTTTGCCTTCCATGTGTCAGACCGTGGTCCCGTCTCAATCTTTCATTATGTAGATAAAGATCTCAAAGCATTCATATACACAACACTGATATGTACTGATACGCACATATTGATAATAATATGAAGAATGCTAAATCTTATCAAACTACTGTATTGAGACACACACACATCTACTTATTTTCATGCTGCCTGTGACTGTTTCTGTGCAACAATAATAGCCCTGACAACGATACTGTATGGTCCCCAAATCCTAATTTATTTACTGTCTAGTTCTACAGAGAAAAGATTGTTGACACATGATAGAATATATGAAAGGAAAGCATGGAAAAAATAAACTTTTTTGGATGACCAGAGGGAGTCCAAAACAGATTGCAATCTGGTATACTGCTCCTATTCTACCTCTGCCCTCTCATCACTGCCAGCGGAGTCCCAGGTCTGCAAGGAAGAGGACATTCGGCTAAGTCACGTGGATCGGCAAATTAGTGAAGTATCCCTCAGGATCATGCCTGCTTAAAGGCATATACTGAGATACTATACATAATATCTTACAGTTAACAATTAGTATATCTGATCCTCACAAAGCCACTGAGAAGATGCAGCTGCCAGCCAATGAGAGCAAACAGATTTCCACTGACACTCAGAGAGTGATGACCATCCTAATGGCAACATGAAACCTCCCCACAGACTGTTAGAAGACATCTCAACAGGAAAGTTCACCCTCTATATATGCCAAAAGTGCATCGAGCTATCTCATGTTGTTAAAATCAATTGATTTTGGTAATTTAAAGATTAAAAAACTACTCCAAGCGAAGAATTGAAATAATACTTTTTACACGAGAACTGGAATAGTTATATTTGTATTATTCTATTCATAATTCCTTGAGTATCTTCATATACTTATTTATACAGCTAGCAAATCTAAAATTTCTGAAGCTAATGTATATTTAAATTTGAATTCTGGGTGAGAATGGAATAGATTATTTTGAGTTATTCTCGCCACATATAATTTAATATTCATGAATTAAACATTGAAGTTTACTTAGGAGCCTCTATATTTCAAACATGATAAAGATAGTATACAGTAAAGATATCTGTGATAGAATGACGTAGTATAAAGAGCCCTAGATTTCTAACAGCCAGAACCATGTTTGACTCTGCCTTTCCAGACTGACTAAGCTTATTTAATGTCTTTGGAGTACAATTTGCCTTTAAAAAGCAAACACTGTGGTGTTTTCCTCAGTAAATTCTTTACCAGAATTACTTATGATAGCTGCTCTTGCCTATCTGTCATTTTAGGCTCTTTCTGCCAGGAGCTAGAAATGTCTTCTGACTGTAGGATTGATGACCAGACCCAATAAGAGTCAGTTACAAAGACTGCATCCAACTGGTACATTTCTTCTTAGACCTAAGTTTGAAAATGAGAATTGTTCCCAAGATATTTTACAGAGGTGAATGTCTCTTTGCCTCTTCGTTCATAGAAAAGAAGAAGAGCAAATATAGGAATGTAATAAAAGTGTCCTACCAAGTGTAGAAAGGCTAGTTGTCTAAAGAGAGGCCAAGAAAGCTGTAACTTTGGACCTTTAGTTCTTAGGTCACTAGGGATATTTTAGCACAGTCCTTACGATGCTGGCTAATGCTTCATTACTTGGAGCCAGGATCTTAATACAATATGAAACAGTGAGCAGAAGCACAAAAGGCATATGCAATAGATGCTGGTTACGTTCTCACACCTCTGGTAAAGGGAATTAGATGAGTCATTTGTTGTCCCTGTCATCACCATGCCCCTGGTTTGGTGTTTTCTGTTGCTTCAAAAAGGAACCTTTCTTGCCTCTTCTTTATTCCTAACACTGGAAACAGCATCTGATACATGCTAGGTAAACAGTAAATAATAATACTCATGTGAGACAGTGCAGATTGCTACCAAGCCTGATGTCCTGAGTTCAGTCCCTGAGACTGGTATAGTGGAAGGAGAGGGCCCATTCCAAAGGCTGTCTTCCGACCTTTGCATGAGTTCTGTAGCACTAGCATGCCCCCTTCCCAATCAATCAATAAGTCTACTAATAAACAAATGCTTGATTAACTATCTATAATACCAGTACCATAACAGACCACTACAGATGTTTAAGAAAATTAAAATTATATTAACTGAATTTTACAATAACTGCAGCTGAAAATGTAAATAAATATAAGCACTCAAGAAAAGGATAATTAAAATGTTACCATTGCAAATGTATAAAGGGCTACTCACTTTCAAATATTTCAAGAAATAAAACTTATCAATGCTTCCCTTTTGTCCATGATATTAAAGGAAATTTGACCCTAACAATCTCCTTACCAAAGGTTGCAATGCTCTGGTAATGATAACCGCAGGGATGCTTGGTTTTTCCACTGAAACACACAAGAGTGCCTGGACACTGATGCCAAACAGGCTTTGTCCACAGCCCACTATGCCAATAAGTTACTGGAGATCCTACTCTCCTGCAAGGCCTCTTGTACTTCCTTGTCCACTATCATCTCTCGGATGTTCTTTTTCTGGAGCTGTTTGTACAAAGCCTACTCATTAATAACTTTCAAGTTAGACTAATACTATTTTTGGCTTCATGCCAAATTATATTATTCTATATCTTGATCTCCCTGGAGTCCAGACTGCATGCCAGGTATGCCTCTCCTAGATACAGCATAATTTGGCGAGAGTATCTGATTAATCACATAAACTCTTTCGCTTTCCAATTCTGATAGTGTGTCTCCATATAGGAAAACACCTTATCAATTTTTCCTTTCACCTATTTTCTTCCAATTCTTGAGGGAGTGTGAAACCTGCTTGTTGAGCTAGACCTTCATATGTGTTGCATCATCTCTACCCAAAACACAAAAGAAATTTATGAAGGGATAGTTTCTTATTAAAAAATTACTATTCTACAATAACATAATTATTTGAATTAGATGATACAAAGATGGTGTTGATAAAAGACAGTTAGACGGGTTGCAGACGGAGCTTCATAATAAAGAACTTATCTAGCAAGTGAGAGGCAATGGGGGGAAAAGGGAAGAAAGGGATTATAAAAAAAAGAAAGAGAATGAACCCATTGAAACTCAACAGAAGTTTACATTGGATCATGAGTTAGTTGTGTATTTATTTGGAAGAAAATATATCTCTCATTATGTATTACCCTCAGGGTATATAAGGCTTTAAGGATAATTACCAGTTTAAGGTCAGTGTATCAAGAATATTCTTGATACCTCAAACTGTGAACCAAACATGGACATATTTTATTCAAATAGAGAAAAGCTTCACTAGTTGAAAGCTTCCCAAACACAAGAAAAAAATGGCATGATCCCATCACTGTCAAAGTGGAGTGAACAGAAAGCATTTCCCATAGACCTAGAGACAATCTGTGTTTTTTGTTTTGTTTTGTTTTGTTGTTGTTGTTCATTCCTAGTTTGACATAGCTGAATGCTTGCAGGTGTCATCCAGTTTTAATACTTTCCCCAAACGCTTATTTAGCTGGAGATAACTGACAACCTCTGTCAGTCCATTTATTTTTATGTCAGCTGGTGACGAGCAATTACTGACACATTAATCTGGTGTTGCTCTCTCAGGTCTAGCCCTTCACTGAGTTTCAATAGCATTAGGTGAGCAAGATGCACTACATGTGGGCTGCCTGTGACAAAAGGTATCTGAAGGACTAGAATGCATGGAGGAAAGTCTAACCTTTGTTCCATAATTTACTGGCACTGTAAGATATTAGCATTAGCAGATGTGATGCCTATTTCAAGAGAAATATATTTCTGAAAAAGCAAGGGTTTTTTTTTTCTCTCTTAGAGGCAGGCCGATATACCTTTCACTAGTGGGAAACATGGATAAATGCACTTATAAATAAATCGCATATTAGTGCAGATAATCCATCTACAAAGTCATGCTTTCTAGAGAAATTTCTTTTGAAATAGAAACAAATATCATGTGCAGACATATAGAAATTTCCTAAACAAACCAGTGAAATACAGTATTCCCAATAATTTTCATTGTTTCCATTGGTTAATTTGTTATAAAAAATGAAATTTAAATATTTAGCTCAAAAGTTATGCACTGTTTCTGAAATTGTCTGAAACTTAAATTCTCATCACCCTAACACCCTAGTGTTTCCTTTACAAACCTTTTATTATAGTTATCAGTTTATAAGGTCAGATTCATCCTAAATACTTTTATTCTTTTTATAATATATATATATATATATATATATATATATACCTACAGATATATATATATATATGATGAATCACTGGAGAATTAAATGTATTATATTCTACATAAAGAATAGTGTTTAATGGTTTGATATTAATGTTGTTCTTTAAATTATAAATCATTTAATTTGTTAATATAAAAAATATAATTTTCACTCAATCCTCATTTTTGAATACATAAAAACATGATGAGATGCATTTTGTTAAATATACGTGCTATTAAATGTTATTTGGCTCTTGCCTCAGCAATTGCAATGAAGAAACAAAGCTATAGAATTGCTCTCTCGTTAACATAAGATTGCAACAATCTTAAAATCATGCAAAATTTGCACATGTTGCAAAAACTTGAAAACAAGTTTGAAAACAAAAATACTAATCTGCAAAAAATATCTAGCTTTCTAGATTGATGATCACAGCATTATATATTTTGAAAGTATTTCCTTACGAGCAACTAGCTGTAAAATCTATGAGCCATGCGACTGCATATTTGTTAATCTATGGCATAGCAGAAACAGAGCTATTAACAACCTTCCATGCTATTACACCTAAGGTTTCTGAGGATTGTTGACCTTCAGTATGAAATTTGACTATAATTTACATGATGACAATGGAAAATAACAAGGAACCTCTTAATCCAGTCATGTACATGGTTTAAGATTCACTGCATGTGTTTATTCCTTACTACCCATATCTTTAAATAAATGTGCGTTTAAAGCACTTTCTTTGTCCAGGCAAAGCTGAGTATTTGCTGCTTGGCAACATTTCCACAGACTTCTGATTGTTACTAAACTTTAAGTATCATTTACACAACAGCAGGGGGGAGGGCAGAGACATTTTCAAAATATTTGCACTGCAAGTATTGCTTGCCATATGTATTTGACTCAAGAGGTTATAAATGCCCTTTGATACGTCTATATTTTTTGACATGCATTTTGCTTGTCACTAAAAGCACAGCCTTTCTGTCTTTAGTACAACTTTAACGCATTAAAGGGTGAGTATTCTTGTAAAATGAATGTCTAGTCACGATGAGTTTTTCACTTGTGTATTTTAAAGTAAACTTTAACTTAATCTTGATTTAGGAGGGCATTTTATTATCTTAAACTTTAAAAGTTTCAGGATCTGAATTTAGGTTACACCTAATAATTTCTCTATCTACAACTAGAAGATAGTATTTCACAGTCTGACATGAAGCATATGTTTTCAGCCTGAACTGCTGAACATCACTAGAAGGAAACAGAAGCAAAAGTATCTGCCCTCTTCAAAGACCTCAGTCTGCTGCATATTGTGTGCCAACAAAATCATACTTTCTAAGGAGGGCCCAGAGCAGAAGCACAGACCACTTGAGCATACCCCCAAGTCATGAACAAGAAAATGAACACTAACCACTGAGTGGAAATCATTCTTCTAAGATCATGCTGGATACACAGAGATCTATCCCAAAATTACCTTCTTAGGCTACTCTTGCAAAAAGCAGCATCTCACCCACAGAAGTGGCAACTCTTGAGCATTAGCTTCAGGAAAATAATTATGGCAAATGGATGAATTTTCTGTCCAAGGAAAGTATTTTTTCTTCCTCTAGTTACTGACTCAAGTATTAATGGAAATAATAATCTCAGTATATTGAGTACAAGATATGAAGTATCGAACATTCAAGGATGTACAAGAAGCAAGAAGCAAAGAAATAAAGGAGTTTGGCATATAACATCCTGATAACTAGCCACTAGCCACCTGGAGTTATTAGATTTGGAGACATATGTCAAATATCCATGAGTGTTTCATATACAACTTAATGAGTAAGACTAACTCTTCTAGCTTCAGGCATTATCAGGAGTGCCAACCCTATCTGATTCTGTCCATTGATTCTGTTTCTTATGCCCTTTCAGTAAAGGAAAGTTGGAAACAACTCTATGGCTCCACAGTGAGACGTCTAACCATACCAATCCCTATTCAGGTCTTCTAATTCAGTCTTCAAGTGTTTCTACAGCTCCTTTTTCACTGCACTCTTAACAAAACACTGAAGGTCTTCGATACATATAATTCCATGGACCAAGAACAAGAACATCCAAGTATTACAGTATTTAGTATCCTATTTTCAGGTCAGAGGAAACAATATGATAGTTGTTATAATTCCCTTTCATTTCAGACAAACCATGATTTCCAATAAAAGTGGGCAAGGCCTCTTAATATCTCCTTATGCCAAGAAAAAACGATGATTTTCTTACATTTAATAATAGAAATATGTTCACAGTTAATCATTTAATCTATTGGCACTGATATCCACACTAGTTGTCTTATGACAAATTTATAAACTGATTTCTGATCTAATCTTAGTGATGGGTAACTTATCTCACTAGTACCTCAGAGCTAGAGATGCATCAGTGCATGGAAGTGTTTCCTAAAGAATATCTCAAATTAAGTCTACAGCTGACACTGAAACTCAGGCCAATATCTTGACTGTGGTCATAGAATATGTTCACAAAGAAACATTATTGCCAGCATGATCTCATACCATCTGGGACAATCCATTGGACAGCACTTGTCTTCCCCCATGGTGAACAATCCAAGAAGAATCATAAAAGAATGTATAAAGTGAGAACCACGTATTTTATATTCTTTAATGTATTCTGAAATATGTATCTCTATTATAACATCAGATCACAGTTCAGAAGTACACAAATGAAGTTTTTGTGTAAATGAGGCCACTAGCATAAAGATCCTTAAGTATAATTCTTAGCCATAGATTTGTGTCACTAATGAACTAAAGAGACCATATGTCTACACAGGCATCCATAATAAACAACAGAGGGACAACATTATAGAATAAATTTTATAAATATTTCTGTTCAAGATGAGAGAAGGAAGGCACAAGAGCTTATGAGTTTCACTACTCATTAGGAAATTTTAAGTATGGTGAGGCAGTGATAGGAAGTTCTTTGGTTAAAGTTCAAACCTAGGAAAAATTCTATATGACTCATGGCTCTACCCTCTGTGAAATAAGTTATTCCCTCTAAGATAACTCTCACTAACCATGACAAGTACCTGGCAGATGATCCAATTTTTGAGCATGCTTATTTTCAGTAGATATTTAGGTCCAAAGTTATAACCTCAAGTTTTACTTTTTTGGTCCACTTTAATCAAAGCTATCTATATTTCTTCAATTTACAAAAGAATTTCTATATTTATAAAAGAATAGTATGTATCTATAAATTTTCTTAGAATTTACTTCATTTTAAAAGTCACAACCACCAGCAAAATCCAAAAAGGGAAACACACATAAACACAAACCATCACAACCACCACCACCACCATCATCACTACCACCATCACAAACAACAACAAAAGTAACAGGAAAATAATAGGAATCAACAATCATCAAACATTGGTGTCTCTCAGTATCAGTGGTCTTAATTCCCCAATAAAAACACAGAGACTAAGAGGAAGGATGTGAAAAAGTGGGTCCATTCTTCTGCGACATCCGAGAAACACATATCAGCATCAAGGATAAACATTACCTTACAGTAAAGAGCTGGAAAAAGATATTCCAAACAAATGAACCTAAGAAGCAAGCTGGCATAGCCATTTTACTGTCCAACAAACTAGACTCCAAACCAAAACTAATCAAAAGAGATAGAGAAGGACTCTACATATTCATCAAAGGAAAAATCCACAAAGATATCATTTCAATTCTTAACATTGATGCCCAAAACATAAGGGCATCCAAGTTTGTTAAAGAAACACTAACACAGTTGCAATCACATATTGATCCTTACACACTGATAGTGGGAGACTTTAATATTCCACTCTAATGAATGGACAGGTCATCCAGAAAGAGAGTAGTTGGCTATGGTGGCACACACCTTTAATCCCAACATTTGGAAGGCAGAGGCAGGAAGATCTCTGTGAGTTCAAGGACAACCTGGTCTACAGTGTGAATTCCAGGACAGCCAAAGATACACAGAGAAACCATGTCTCAAAATGCAAAAAATAAAAATAAAAATAAAAGAAATAGAGTTTAAAATAAAGCCACATAATATGGAAAATACACAGCAAGTCTGGATACTGTGTATTATTGTGCAGTCTTTGAATTGTATGACTACTGAGGAAGGAGGAACAGCTGCTAAAAGACATTTAATTTTCAATGCTACTGGATTAATCCAACATATGCATTTTGAAAATGCCTTGACTTCAAATTTTAAGTCAAAAAGTATGATACTTTGGAGAAGAGGTTTTTCTTTTGTTTCCACAGGAAGTGGGAGGTTGTGGATTCATTCTAAGCTAAGAAAAATCAGGTTTGATCAATCCCCCTGAAGACTCTCCAATAGGAGCAGATGGTCCAGATGATCCAACTTTGTAGAGGACCTCTGTTGGAGTTTCCTCTGAGTTCTGCATCCAGAACAATTTCAAGACTGCTGGTTGAGATGATCACGCCTCACAGAATATTCCATTCAGGACTTGACCATAATTCAAAATTTTCTTTAGGTCCTCATAAGATTATCAGCACCCCCAATCAGAAGGAAGTAGTCTGGAAAACTATGCCACATTTGCAAAAAATAAATTATGAATGTTTGCCTTTGTTCAGAATGTTGGTTATAAATTGTTATAGCTAATGGTCAAGAAAAAGGCTAACCAAAGGAGATTTGATTCAGAGTTCTTGTTTTGACAAAAAAAAAGGTGGGGGGGAGTGCTATGGGTCAATGATCTTGTACCCTGTAAAGATTTGTTACTTGTATTTTAATGAAATGCTGATTGGCCTGTAGCCAGGCAGGAAGTAGAGGCAGGCAAGCCAAAACAGAAGAATTCTGGGAAGAAGAAAGAGTCATTCTGCAGTCATGACCCAGCTGCAGAGGAAGCAAGATGAGAATACCTTACTAATAAAGGTACCAAGTCACATGGCTAACACAGACAAGAATTATGGGCTAATATAAGTTATAAGAGTTAATAAAAAGCCTGAGCTAATAGGCCAAACAATATATAATTAATGTAAGCCTCTTTGTGTTTCTTTGGGACTTAACAGCTGTGGGACCAGGCAGGACAGAAACTTCAGTCAACACATAAATGTCCAACAAATAAAAAGAATTACAGACCAATTTCCCTTATAAAGATAGATGTAAAATGCTTAATAAAACACTTGCAAATAAAATACAAGAACATATAAAAAAGATCATCCAGCATGATCAAGTATGCTTCATCCCAGAGGTGCAGGGATAGTTTGATATACAAAAAACATTATGTTATCTACCTTATAAATAAACATAGGGAAAAAAACATATGATCATCTCATTAAATACTGAAAAAGCCTTTGACAAAATCCAACACCCCTTTCTTTATAAAAAGTCCTGGAGAGATAAGGGATACAAGGGACATACCTATACATAATAAAGGTAATTGACAGAAATCAATAGCCAATATTAAATTAAATGTAGAAAAATCCAAAGAAGTGCCACTAAAATCTGGAACAAAAAAAGGTTGTCCACTCACTCCATATCAATTTCCAATATGTTACTTTAAGTTTTAGATAGAGTAATAAGACTGCTGAAAGAGATCAAGGGGATACAAATTAGAAAAGAAGAAGTCAAAGTATCATTATTTGCAGGTGATATGTTAGTATACATAAGAAACCCTAAAAATTCCACCAAGGAACTCCTACAGCTGATAAACATTTTCAGCAATGTGGCTGAAGAGAAGATTAACCAAAATTCTGTAGCCTTCTTAAATACAAATGATAAATGAACTGAGAAAGAAATTAGGGAAACAACACCTTTGACAATAGCCTCAAATAATATAAATATAAATAATATCTTAGGTAACTCTAACCAAGCAAGTGAAAGACTTGTATGATAAAAATCTCAAGTATTTGAAGAAAAAAATGAAGAAATATCAAATGATTTAAAATTATCCCATAGTGAAGATAGCCATCTTACCAAAGGCAATCTACAGATTCAGTGCAATCACCATCAAATTCCAACACAATTCTTTACAGTCTTTGAAAGAAAAGTTCTCAATTTCATATAGAAAACCAAAAAATCCAGGATAGCTAAAACAATCCTGAACAATAAAGAATTGCTGGATGTATCAGCATCCCTGGTTTCCAGTTGGACTACAGAGCTATAGTAATAAAAACCTGCATAATACTGGCATAAAAAAGACATATTCATCAGCAGAATCCAATTGAGAACCCAGACATATATCCACACACCTATGGGCACCTGAGTTTTGATAAAGAAGCCAGAAATATACATTGGAAAAAAGACACTATCATCAACAATGGTGCTGGCCAAAGTGGATGTCTGTATGTAGAGAATGCTAGGAGATCCATAGCTGCCACCCTGCACAAAAACCCAACTCCAAATAAGTCAAAAGCCTCAACCTAAAACCAAACACATTGAATGTGTTAGAAGAGAGAGAGGGGGGAAACATTGAATGCATTGACACAGGAGATAACTTTTTGAACAGAACACCAACAAAGCAGGCACTAAGTTCAACAATTAATAAATGGGGGAAGCCATGAAACTGAAAAGCTTCAATAAAGCAAAGGGCACTGCCAACTGGACAAACCGCTGCCTGCAGAAGGAGAAAAGATTTTTTGACAACTCTACATCTGATAGAAGACTAAAATCCAAAATATATAAAGAACTCAAGAAACAAGTTATCAAAAAAATAAATAATCCAATTTTAAAAGGGGGTACAGACATAAACAGAATTCTCAATAGAGAAACATAAAATGACCGAGAAACACTTTAAAAACTGTTCAATATCCTTAACCATCTGCGAAATCCAATCAAAACTACTTTGAGATTCTTACACCTGTCAGAATGGCCAAGATCAATAGCAGAACTGAAAGCTCATGCTGGTGTGAGGATGTGGAGCATCCTAAACTGCTAGTGGAAGTGCAAACTTGCACAGCACTAGGGAAATCAATATGACAGTTCCTCAGAAAGTTAGGAATGGATCTACCACATGACCCAACTATATTATACACAATAGATGCTCTATTCCATCACAAGGACACTTGCTCAACCATGTTCATTGCACCTTTATTTATAATTGCCAGGAACTGGAAACAACCCCAATGTCCCTCAACTGAAGAATGGATGAAGAAAATGTGGTACATTTACATAATTGAGTATTGCTCAGCAGTTATAAAGATGGCATCAAGAATTTGCAGGCAAATGGATGTAACTAGAAAAAGTCATCCTGAGTGAGGTAACCCAGATCCAGGAAGATAAATGTTGTATGTATTCATTTATTAGTGGCTGTTAAATAAATGATAACCAAGCTATAATTTGTAGACCTAGAGAAGTTAGCTAAACAGGAGGAGCCGAGGAAGTAAGGATGGATCTGCTTGGAAAGAAGAAATGAAAGAGATTTTATGAGAGGCCTGGGAAGAGATGGGGCATGAGGGGGGTATCAGGTAGCGGGATGAGGAGGAGGAAGAGAGTGCAGGCAGATGGCTAGAATTAGTGGACTTTGGGGATGGTGTGGAAATCTAGTTTAGGGAAAATTGCTTGAAGTCTATGAAGGTGATTCTAATAGGAACTCTAGTAATGGGGGATACGGGTTCTCAACTGGACGTTTCTTGTTGCCAGGTAAGTATTCTAGTGGCATGACTGGGTTGCATTCAATTAAATTGTTGGCCAAGGTGGTCCTATGGAAATTTCCAAAGAACCCAGGCTATTGTAAGACAGAGGGTTGTTCTCTGCAAGCTGAGAGTGGGGCGCCCTTACCAAGGACAACATCCACACAACTCATTAACCATGGAGATGTCAAGCTAGTACCTACACATAGCCTTCACTCGTAAGTTCTACTGTCTTTTGGGCAGAGAGATATTCTGCAGGCTACTAAGAGAAACACGGACACCAATCTAGCCACAAAACCTGTGACCTACAATCTGTCCTGTGTTCAAAATATCCTAGGGCAGAGTACTTGTCAGAGTCAACAACTGATTCCACTTAAAGCCCACTCCACAAGAAGGAACTCATACCCAACACTGCTAGGATAACCAAGAACTAGAGACTAGATAACCCAGAGATCTTACATAAAACCAAACATTGCTGGTCAAAAATATCAACAAAACTATTCTTAATGATATTCTGCTGTACTTATAGATTAGTAACTTATCCAGCCATCATCAGAGAGGCATCCTCCAACAACAGATGTGAACAGATGCAGAGACCCACAGCTAGACACTTTGTGGAAAGAGAGTCTAAAAGGAAGGTCTCCATCAAATCCCTCCTCCCAAATCTCAGGGAATTCCATTGAGGAGGAAGAGGGGGAAGATTGTAAGAGCCAGGGGGTAGAGAACAAAAGGAGGAAAGGTGCTGGATCAACTAAGGTGGATACGAGCTCAAAGAGACAGAAGCAGCAAGCACAGTGCCTACATGAGTCTGCATTATATTATAGCTATCAGCTTAGTATTTTGGTGGGACTCTTGAATGTAAGAAAGAGTGGGTCTTTGACTCTTGAGCCTGTTCCTTGAACTCTTTTCCTCCTGTTGGGTTGCCATGTCAACTTCAATATGATAGTTTTTGCTTCATCTTATTATATTATATTGCCATGTTTGGTTGGTACCTCTTAGAAACCTTTTCTTTTGTCATGAGAGGCACAAATGGAGTGAATCCAGAAGGGAAAGGAGGTGATAAGATATTGGGAAGGATAGAGGGAGGAGTAAACATAATAAGGTCATACTGAATGAAAAAGTATTCATTTTCAACAAAAGGTAACCAAACAAACAAAGCCCATTGAAATAAGTCTTTCTTGAAGATTCCACTTTTTAACTTAGAAATTTGCGACGAATAAGATATTTTACTTATGTCTTTTATCTGACTACAAAAGATGACTATTCATCACCTTGTATCTTTCTGAGATTTTAATGCAAGGATTTTTACAGGAATACCCATAATTTCATAGTGAATTTCTTAGACTAATATCCTTGTTTAAAATTCATTCTTATCTAGAGTGATTTGATAGCTATAGAAGCTGAAAATTCCAGAACTAACAGTTATTGATTCTGATGCTTAGCAGTCAGTCATTGCTTCAGTTTACCTTTCCCTTTTTTATTATACCAGAAACATCAAAAAGTAACCAAAAACACTTTCCATCTGTTTGAGGGTAAAATTTCCTTAGCTAGACCACTCATATCATTAGGAAAACACTTTATTTTCCATGTCACTGCTGATGTCTTAGCAATTAAATTTCTAATGTATTTTCTTTCCCTTATACCATTTTCCTGAAAACCCTCACTAGCAATTCATGTGAACCATTACTAGTCTATTAGTAACTGCTCCAACCAGACCTACTGGAACACTCTATAAAGTTACTGCTTGTTAGCCAAATTCTACACATATTGATGGTTTTCTTTAAATAGCATTGCATTTTTACTTACAAAAATCTGCTTTGTTAATCTTTGAAATGTAGGTTAATCATAAAATCTAACAGTTTTAAAGAGTGGTCAATTATAACTCAAATATCTGTAGGTCAGGAAAATGGATGCACTGCAACTAAATGTCTCTCTGTCGGGATCAGTCATGAGGATACAATGAGGTTGTTGGATTTAATATTAGATAGATGAACCATGGATTTTTCTTGAACACATGATTGTTAGTTGACTCTTTAACAAGTTCCTGTGGCAGCTGCTTTTCTCTAAAACCATGAACCAAAGAGAGAAAAAAGAAAATGGAAGACATAATTTTTTTTTATAATTGGATCCTGGAAATAACATCCCACCATTTTTTTCTGATACTTTATTCATTAAGTAGATTTAGCCCATGAGAAGTGCAAAAATTAATAAAGGAGAGATACAAAGAAATGGAGAACAATGGGAATCATAAAATATGAGAATGAGAAAGAAACAAAGAGCTTCAGTTTCTTTCACAAAAGAATGGATTTGTACTTTTTTTTTTAAAAAAAAAATGGCATTTCTGAAAAGCTAAAAGAACTTACTAAAAGAAAAAGTTAAGAAGAAAAAATATCACTGTAAAATAGTAAATATACGGGCTGGGAGATGGCTTAGCCATTAAAACCCAAGCTCAAAACCAAATAGAAAAAAGTTTATAGGACATGACAGAAAAGATTGAAATAAGAAATGAATTAGACATTTTTTTAAAAGATTGTATTTACAGAAAGGCCAGTAATTTGTTCTTGACATTGAAATATTCTCTGATGTGGTTTGAGTGAGGATAGCCTTTATAGGTTTATATATTTGAATGCTTAGTCTCCAGTTAGTGGAACTGTTTGGTAAGACTTAAAAGGTATATATAACCTTGTTGGAAAAGGTGTATCAATAGGGTAGGATTTTGAGGTTTCAAAAGTCTACACCATTCCCACTTTGTTCTCTGTCTTATGTTTGTAGATTAGATGTAAGTTCTCAGCTACTGCTCCAGCATCATGCCTTCCTTCCTCTTGCTATGCTCCTGCCATGATCATTATTTATTGTAATGTTCCTGAATCATGAGACTCCAAATTAAATGCTTTCTTATATAAGCTGTTTGGGTTATGGCCTTTAATCACAGCAATAGAAAAATAACTAAGGCATTCTTATACATTTAACAAGTTCAAGTATTGAATTTTTCCTATAAGACTAATCACACTTTTTGTTTCTAAGGAGTAGAATCTAGAATAATTGTGAACTGGTAAATAACTTTATATAATTCCCTCCACAAATTTCAGATCACACCCCCCACACACACCAGTGTAGGTATTGAAGGTTTCTTCATAGTTAAATATTGCAAACTTTGGAATCTAGAAGCCATTACTATATCTTGTAAAATAAATAGTAAAATATGATCATTTTTTAATAGTAGCAAGGCAAAAGTACTCTGACTTTTTAAAACTTAGTATATAATAGCATTGAATGCATTTTCAAATTAAGAGGCAAGCAATAAAATAAGCAAAGTAAAAGTATAATAAAAGTTATGTGAAAGTGATAGGGAAAGACACATAAAGGTCTTAATTTCTCTATTTTTGAAAGTGGGAGTTTGAATACATC
Source organism: Ondatra zibethicus (assembly GCA_004026605.1). Taxonomy (NCBI): domain Eukaryota; kingdom Metazoa; phylum Chordata; class Mammalia; order Rodentia; family Cricetidae; genus Ondatra; species Ondatra zibethicus. The sequence goes on along the minus strand of PVIU01007197.1, from coordinate 7,116 downwards.
ATTTAAAGTAATAAATCAAACAATAGATCCATGAATTTTGTTTATAAGCATGATTGAAACCTGAATACTCACTTAAGAGATGAAAAGAAAATAAAGATTACTCCACACCCAAAAGCATTCCAACTGTTCTTACTGTATTTTAGCACATTATATAGAGCTTTTAAGATTATGAGCTAAAAGTAGGTATCTACAACAAAAAAAGTTGCTGCTTTTTGGTTAAGGGCCACAAAATTTACTCTAGGTTTTACAAGTCCTTTAATCTAGTTCCATGGGTGATGTGGGATTTCCCCTCTGTATGCTGTGAATATGTATTAATGCCATTGGTGATTTAAGAAGCTGCTTGGGCCTATGGAAGGGCAGAATATAATCAGGTTGGAAGAGATATAGCAAGAGTGGGCAAAGTCAAAGAGAAGCCATGTGGCCACCAAAAGAGACAGACACCTGGGAACTTTACCAGTAAACCACGTGCCTTGTGGTAAAATATAAAATAATAGAAATAGGTTAATTTAAGATATAAAAGCTAACTAGAAGTATACTAGAGCCACTGGCCAATAGTATTGCAACTGATATGGTTTTCATTTGATTATTTCTGGTCTGAGTGGCCGGGAACGAACAGTCTTCATCTACAGATTGGCATGCCAACATGTACCAACTACATCCACATAAATCCCGAGAGAGCTTGGAAAGGAATTGTAGGCACAAAAGAACAGAGTTAAGTGCAGTTTCTTGGTAGCCACTTTTTTTCAGATAGGCTCCGTTTGTTAGTGGCAAGCAGGGGCACCGCAGCTACTTTAACAGAAGGCTTACTGACTTAGCATAAGAAATGGTGGCTTCCTGGTTCATGCTGGCAACATGAACTCAGAATCTTTCAGGAGGCCGAGCACTTAAGTGGGGTTTATGAGCACCGTGCTACTAGTGGCTTAATGGTTACAGGGACCCAATGTGACCCTGGAGCTGGGGCACCATGCATGGCTCTCAAAGGTACTGAACATGCTTCTGCCATGTTGGACTGAGCAGACCCAACAGGCAGGACCACAGAGTTGGTCCTTGCCATGCTTACTTAGCATTTTTTAACAAAGGGCTCCTGATCAAAAAATAATTAGACATACTCATGCAATAAAGAAAATTCAGATGGAAAAGACTTCTAAATGGATCACAAATTTGGATAAATGTACATAGGCTTGAGAGAGAGAAGGAAAAGAGTATAGACAATTATAATATAAAAGGGTACAGACAGTTATAGGTTAAAGGAGTAAAGATAATGAAATAAATATTAAACATGTAGAAAAAGTAATAGAGTAAGAAAAATAAGTCACAAAAAGATTGAATATGCTCCGAAAGTCTGGATTTGGTATATTATTGTGTTTTCTTTGAATTTTTGACTGTGAATGAGCTAATTACAGGAAGACATTTCATTGTACAGGCTGCTAAGCTAAAGCAACATATATACTTTAAAGGTATCTTGACTTCAAATTTGGGTTGAAGGATATGTTGCTTTGGAAAATAGATTCTGCTTTTGTTTCCATAGAGGATGAGAACCTGTGGGTTCCTTCCAGACTAATGTGGTTTAGTGAACCCAGACCCCGTGAAAGGTCTCCATCAACTCCCAAATACTATTACTTCACCCAACAAAAAGCAGAAAGCAGTTTGGAAAGAACTATGCTCAAATTCCCAAATATTGTTTATAAATGTTTGTTCTCATTTAAAGGCAGATATGATATAAAGGTGAATACTTTGCATTGATATGGTTCTTGGTCTATTGATACAAATTTAAGGTCAATTTTGTTATATGTATATTTCTGTTCTTGATTAAGGTATTGTGTTTGTGCAGCTCATTTAAAAGTGTAATGTATAATTAGATACAGGTTAATAGATAGTTATCTATAATAATCAAGCTTGTAGTCTTGTTAGTTAGGGTTACAAGATGTACAGAGATATATTTCAGATTGACAGTTATTCTTAAAATCTTTCAAAGACTTACAGAATATGGCATTTAAAATGTTTTAAGAACTTAGGATTTTTCATGACAATGAGACACATCTGCTCCTGGAAGCACCAATGTACTTCAAGAGAATGATGGGCATTGAAGAGGCTCCTTATGGAGATTGTTAGCCATTTGGGTAAGAAACTGCTCTTGCCTGGACTGCTTGATGTTATGCTGTATAAACTGGATATGTAGGTCCTACAGAAAAATGACTGCTGAACTTGACTAAAGGTAAGACAGTATTTCAGGGTTACTGATTCATGAGATTCTGCCAGACAATCTGCATGACACAGAAGAAAGTGATTGAAAAACTGCCAACATAGACAGAACTATCTGAAATTTCCTGCTTCATGGAAAAGTCTGCCAGATTCTATGGGCCTGAAGGCTGAAGATTGATCCCCCAATGATACAGAAGAACTTTGGGTAACTGTCCAGGCAGCAAGATGTTTTTATCAATTTGAGAGTTTGGAAGTTGTTTATAATGCATTTCCTGTTAATTAAGGTAATATTATATCCTTCTGGGCTATTTAATGAAGTTGAAGAATATGTATTTATAGTTATAGATTTTCTTAGTTGGGATAAAAGATAGAGTAGATAGAAAATTTTAGACTCACAAAGATAGGATAGATAATGAGTATTTTCCTTAATTTTCCAAATGTAAATGAACTAAATATTGTAGCTGTAATTCTTGGTTGAAAACTGTTTTATTGTATGTAATCTTGCTATGTTAAGGTTAAAACCTTCCTTTTTAATTAGACAAAAAAGGGGAGGTGATGTGGGGTTCCCCTCTGTATGCTGTGAATATGTGTTTATTGCCATTAGTGAATAAAGAAGCTGCTTGGGCCTATGACAGTGCAGACTATAATCAGGAATAAAGAGATGTAGCGAGACAGTAGGCAGAGTCAAAGACAAGCCATGTAGCTACTGAAGAAGACAGATGTCTGGGAACTTTACCGGTAAACCACGAGCCTTGTGGTAAAATATAAAATAATAGAAATGGGTTAATTTAAGATACAAGAGCTAGCAAAGAATATGGTAGAGTCATTGGCCAAATAGTGGTGTAATTAATACAGTTTCTGTGGGACTATTTTGGGTCTGGGTAGCCGGGAACTAACAAGCAGTCTCAGTCAACACATAGGTTTACTCTCATGGATATCCACATAGTCTGGTCACCGTGGCATTAATTTTCTTCTACCATTTATCTAAGTACAATAGATTATGACAACAGTGATACAATGACTTTCAAGACAGAATCCTAATATTCTTTGCAGCTTCATTCTGGGTCTATGGGGACCTTTGCATGGAGTTTCCAAAGTATCTAACTTCCTAGACAGCAATGGAATAAGGAAATTCAAACTAGCCTTGTGGAGAAGCCACAGAGACATAGGAGATGTTCAGATGTGCACCAGTTGCCCACGTTAGCAAAGAAAAGATCTGTTTGAGTGAAGAATCTATTGACCCACCAGATACAATCATCTCCAACACTGGTGAGAGAGCCCAGAAAGGCATGACTCAAATCTTACAACCACCAGGGCTAATCAGGTGTTGCTCTAAGGCTAAGTTTTAGGTGAGTTAGGATAATGAAAATTATCCCTGAAATAAAAACCTAGAGTTACAGATGAGTTGATCAATTTGAAAATTTGAGCAATCCTCAAAAATAATCCATCTTTGTAACCAAAGCTTTTTTCTGAGTGTTTTTAGTCTAGCTTTAAACACACACACACACACACACACACACACTGAATATTTTATATTTTGTATATTTTATGTATTTCATATTTTATATATTCAATATTGCTTTAATATATGTATTTGGAGTCATGGGTAGGACTATGTTATGTATCCATGAGATCATTACTCAATATGGACCATTTTGCATAATTCCAGAATTATATTCATTTAAGAAAACAGGCTTTTATTAACTATCAATAACTCGGGATCGACCCATATTCTCTATTCTGTCTCTAACTTCAATGTTAATTCTAAAGGTCCAGATAATTGCTATTTTAATTGTGTTATCAGTTTCATCAGTTCAGATTAAACTATAAACTGAATTTATACAATCTGGGAAGTCAAATACCAAGTTAGAGTTTACATGATAATTCCATCAGACAACTAATTCATCTTCTTTAAGAAAAGCTAATATTGGAACTAAATTCCAATTGAATTTTCCTTTGTTTATATGGAATCAAAATAGTATGAATTCACAATACTATCATAATGACCCAAGATAATAGGCCAAAACAATGAGTACTTAAAATCTATGGCAGGAAGTAGTACTGTGAAGATGTGCAAGATGAATCAGTTTTAAGTGGCATTTTCTTATGGACATTACTGAAAGGGAAAGTCAACAGTTATCCTTATTGTTATCTTTTGTAGATTATACATTATTATTCCTTCTTTGTAGATTTATTATTTATTTGTTTGTTTATTTGTTTATTGCTTGCTTGTTAAGGCAAACTGCCATTGGAACCAATGAACAATCCTGTTACAGAATCTTGTTCCAGGCATATAGAATGTTGAGTCTCTGATGCAATGCCCAAGTCAATTACTATCTTCATATATCATATGTTATTATTTGATGCTATTCTCAGAGTTTAAGAACTGCTACACTGAGACTGTGAGCTATCACTACAAGTACTCAATGTTAACACCAGTAACCTGTTTTGGGTTCTTATTTTGGCCCCATAATCATCAAAAGATAAATAAACAAAAATTAAAAATGTAGTGAAATATTAATAAATGTCATGCTTGCAAGCAGTATCATGAAATTTAAAAGGGGTGGCAAGCTCAAATAAACAAAGAATCTCACCAACAAATCTGGAAGGAAATTAAATTTTATGTGATCAAAAGAATAAAATAAAATTCCATTATAACCATTGCTTTTTAAAAGTGCTTATTTTATGTCTCCCTAGTGTGAAGCAATCCACTGAAACAAGTAGTGGAAAATCTGGGTTAAAACAGTTTTATTTCATTCTTCGGGGCTACACTCTATCTGAAGCAAAAGGCTAGATCATTAAAATGAATGAAACATTGCATGGTATTTACCATACAGTATTCAGTAACCTTCAATGCAATTACTGCAATAAAAGTAAGCTCCTTGGAAAAGGTGATTTATATTTCTTTCTGACGTATTCATAATCAACCAAGTATATCCTCCCATGAACAAATTAATCATGGGTAGCCATTTGTCCTTTCCTGAAGGAACTGGCCATATTAGTAGACACAACCAGGGCTTATAAAAAGCTGACTAATGTCAAGCTTGTGAGAAAACTATAACTTGGGATCACCTATGATTAGGTGCAGTTTCATGGAGCATGTTATGAAAAGGTTTTAAAATTGTATGATATACAGAAAGTGAAATGCAGACAGACAAACTGGGGAAAGAAATGAAAGATAAAGGAGAGAGAGAGAGACTCAGAGAAGGACAGAGAGGAAGAGAGATAGAGACAGACAGATATACAGAGAGAGAGAGAAAAACTCATGAACATGGAGGCTAGACATGCTACCACACCATGCATAGGTGCAAGTAAGAGGGTACCATTTTGAAGTTGGTTCTCTCCTGCCCTAGGTTCAGGGGATGCAACTCAGAAGGAAAGACTTTCAAAGCAATTGCTGAGCCATCTTGCTTACTCTCAAAGGGAAATTTTAAGGAGCTATGAGATATAAGACAGGAGGTCTTCTTTAAGACTAAGATTTGGGAGGTGTTGTGCTGTCTAACTTTCCTACCCCATTTTACCCCATGCCAAGTGAGTATATTCTCAAATCCTGGAGGTAAAATTGTGACATTTAAGTGTGAGCACCAGATTTTGTCATCCAAACATAACTTTCTAAACTTGCTATCTTATCAAATGGTGTTTCTTGGTGGTATGTAAATAAAGAGCTGATTTACATTCTTAATCTAGAAGATCTAGCTGGGCAGTGGTGACCCACACCTTTAATCCCAGAACTCAGAAGACAGAGTCAGGAGAATCTCTGTGAGTTCGAGGCCAGCCTAGTTTACAGAGCAAGTTCCTGGACAGCCAGAGCTACACAGAGTAGCCCTATTTGGGGGGAAAAACTTAGAAGATCTATAAAGTTCTTGGAAAATATGGAAACTCTATGCTGACCTATTGTAGGAAATGATGCTGCATAGAAAGAAATTAATTACAAATACATCTTTTTAAAAAAGACAAAGTAAAGCCTGAGAATAAAGTCATTCAAGGTATTCTAAGCAGTGTAAGCATCTCGAAACTGAAAACTTCAACATAATTCCAAGGTCATGACATATTTCAAAGTATAGCTATGTATCCCCAAGAAATCCCAGTGCTCCCCAAATTCTCTTCCTCCTGGCTAGATGCTCACTCATTTATTTATTTTACCATGATTTCAATAAAGATTTGTTGGAGATAGGATCATGTTGCCCTGTAAAGAGTGGGCAGGTTCCTAAAAGTTTCTATCGAGTGAATAATCACAACAGGACACTGTGAGCGCTCGAGAAGCAAATATACATATTAGGTGGCTAGAAAGCTACTAAAGTAATAAAGTTAGGTATTCCTAGTCTACTGTCTATACTTAAAGTATAAAATATGATATTATGATACACAGATAAAGTTGAAATGTTCATCACAGTCAAGCTACTTATATTCATCTTGAGTAGTTACCTTTAAAATTAAAATAGATTTAAAGTAATTTGGACAAATTTTCACTATTTCTTTCAGATGAAGTCACCTATTTGGCCTATCTCATCTTTGTTTCCTGCCTGATGACATTCTCCTCCCACAAGAAATGCTTTTACCATTAATTCTCTGCATTCTCACTCATAGAATTTGACAATATTTGTCTAGAATATCACATTAGCCTCTGCAGTAATTTCCCTGTTTACATTTTATTTTAACTCAGGTCATCCTACATAGCACTGTGAGACATAATTTGGAAAAACAAATTTCATTACATCATTTTCCCAATATAAAACTTTTAAAGTAGTTAGATGTTCATGTAATCACAGTCCTTCAGATGCTAACAGGAGAGTTGCAAACATGAGGCCAGTCTGGGGAGACATAAGAATAGCCTATCTCAAAAGCAGAAGATGAAGAAGAAGAAGAAGAAGAAGAAGAAGAAGAAGAAGAAGAAGAAGAAGAAGAAGAAGAAGA
>PVIU01007196.1:46410-94212 GCA_004026605.1 Ondatra zibethicus | reverse complement strand
CCCTGGTCCTGATAATTTTTTCTTTGTTGGAAGAGGCTCCTTGTTCGTTCCCAGCTGCCCCAGACCATGAAATAATCACACAGCAACTATATTAATTAAAACACTGCTTGGCCAATCAATTAAGTGTATTGCTAGCTAGCTCTTATATCTTTGGTTAACCCATTTCTATTATTTTGTAGCTTAACACGAGGCTCATGACATACTGGCAAGGTTCCTCTGGTGGCTCCAGGGTTTCTCCCTGACTCTGCCTGCTCTCACTATATATCTCTTTCAGTCTGGCTTTATTCTGTTAGGCCATTGGCCAAAAGCAGCTTCTTTATTAACCAATGTGGTTAATAAATTAACCACATCATTTCTTCCTAAACTTAACTTTGTCCTCTGTTATGCAAACACCTTGCCAGGTCCAAGAGACACTGGACAGTTCCATACCACAAACCCTAGACAGTAATAAAGCAACCAGCTACCACAGGATGTGACCAGCACCCAGCTTTCTCAGGCCCCTTCCCCCAAGATGACTCCCACAAATAAGCAGGAAGCAGTCTTAAGAATTCACCGTCCCAATTCCCTCAACCTGACATGCCTAACCCCCACCTTTTTATTATAAGAGAAAGATGGAAATGTTATCAATTTGCTGACCTTCCCTGTCACCTCGGTACCCTGTCCCTTTAAAAGACAAGTTCCGCTCACTCCCAACTTCCCCCTTCTGCTGAGGCAAGTGGATCCACCCTCTGTCTCCTCTCTAGCCTGCTCTCTCTCTTCCAGTCCCTCTTCTGAAGAGGTAACTACTGCCCCCTCCCTTCTTCCCCCTTCTCCCCTTTCCCCCTTGCTGCAGGAGCTCCTTCCACTCCTTCAGCCAATAACCTTTAAGATACCAACCCACTTGGGCGTGGTCTCTTTTGCTTTAAAAAGCAGCAGTAGCCATGAGCTTGCTCTCTTGCTTCTGGCTCCACTTCCGGCTACTAGACGCCTTCCCTGGTCATGCAGAGGGTTGTTGTCTAGGACGGTGATCTGTAAGTTTTTCCTTTTAAATAAATAACCCTTTTATTAATCATAATTCCAAACTGGTGTGGGGTTAATTTGTGACTTACACCTAAATCTGGCACCGAGCATTTGGTTTTAGAACCCCCCTGGCTCAGCTGCCTGCCACCAGCTCGGCTTGGCACGAGCCCTCCCTCAGCAGCAGCCTGTGCATGGAGCCAGCAGTTCAATATAGAATATCATGCAGTGGCTTTTCTTGCTGCAATTCTTTATATTTTTTCTGTACACACCTCGGATTGGCTTCAAGTCCCCATGCACCTCGTTTGCCTCCCCATGTGGATTTAAACTCCATGCCTCCCGGGCTCCACAGGCCTGGACAGTCTCTGCCCGCCTGGTTTGCTCTTTTCTGAGCGGTTTTTAAATCCCCCTTGGAGTGCAGTGCTTAAGCAGCACGAGTCAGAGCACAAGCGGTTGCTAAATGCTGCAACCCCCTCGGGGCAACTCTTTGTCACGTGGAGGCGTATGCAGCTTCTGGTTGCTGTTCTCTACCCCTAGATTCTGGGTTTCTGGTTCTGTGTATGGAATTGATTTAATTACATTTACCTTGTTGAGCAACTCATATTTCCCAGTCTTTAACAAATACTAAGGCGGACACTGAAACAGGACCCAGTTTCTGTCACCTTTGCATTGGTTCTAGTCGCGACTGGGCAACAGCGCCACCTGCTGGATAATAGGTAATATGGCAGTTTTCATTTCCTTTGCAACTTTTACTGCATTCTTTACTAATACAATGGATTATATCATGAGAGGTTTATATGACTATGGGGATACCTCAATTTACTGGTTACTAGGTTTCAGTTTTCTTCTCCATATTCTGTCATATATTTAGCTGTTTTTGGAGTTGGACAATGGCTCTGTACTTCTCTAAATCCAAGTATGTTGTTAAAAGGAACATTTGGAGTTTCTGTCTCATATCGGGAGCCATCTAGTATGGGACAGAAGAAGGACTTTAGGAAAAATTTTTACTTTTTCTGTGCCTTTTTTTGTCTATATAATATTCTTCATTGAATGTATGTATAGATGAATGATGTTTAAGTTTTTCATGATGAACAATAGATTTTCCTACAGATCCTTTTCCTTCAGTAATCTTTGAAGTTTCCAGGAGGAAGATGGGGCCCCACAGCAGCAGCTCTACCTAGTTGAGATGACATCATGATGTAGACAGCACTACTATAAGACTGCTTCTTTATTTGGGTACCAACTGCTGAAATGGTGCACCTTCTCATGACATTCTGGCCAGAACTCCAAATAAGAACTTTGGGGAAAAAAAAAACCTTATCTATCAACTGCTTGGAAATTGTTTGCAACTAGACTAGACAGTAATTTTGAAAGTTAACCATCACTTTAATTTTGCAGGATCCCATTAAGAGAACATCGTCCCCATGACAGTGGGAAGCAATTCTAGAAGACGACGTCCCCATTCCCAAAAAGTTTGTCCATAGGGATGGTAACACTGTTTAGGGGTTGTTGATTATTACTTGTATTAAATAGAGGGTTGGGGTGAAAACTATGTTTGTTTAAAAAAGGGGGGATAGTAATAGTGGGTAATAGAGTGAATACTTGTGAGCTATTATTCATGGATAATTACATTGGTATAATTTTTGTATATTGATGCAAGTTCAAATTATATCTGTTATTTTTGTTTATTTGTACACCTATACAAAGTTATTTTGTCAGATTGTATATATGCATGTTATTATCTCTGTTTAGGACATTTTGTATATTGATACAACTTTTAGGATATATTTTCATATTGCATTATATATTACTCATACTTAGATAGATACTTATATATTGTTTACATTTTGAGGTCATTGTCCTCATTTGTTGCACACTTGTTTACAGATTATTTAATATTCTGACATGAAGTTTTAGTATTTAAGTTATACAGGTATTAATTATTATAGGTCAATAGTTGTTCATGTTTGCTGTACATACAGTTAGATCAATTAGGTTCTTTAGATACATTGAGATTATATTCTGTCTAGATAGGGAATTTTCAACCACTTCAAGGTTCTGTGGTATATGGCATTTAAATAACTTAGGGTTCTGTTGACATGAGACATGACTGCTTCTAACAGAACCAATCTATTCCTGAGAGAATGTTGAGCACCAAAGACACTCCACTTGGAGCTTGCTTTCTTCTTGGCAAAACTGGCCTTTGGGCAAGGAACTGACAATGCTCAACCACTGACAAGTTACATGATATCTGGAAATGGATAAGCAGGACACTCAAATCTTGCCAAGACAGGGTAAGACGGTTTTGAAAAATTTCCTGCCTCTGAAAATGGTCTGTTAGTTATTCTAGGCCACAGCCAAAGTTGGTTGCTTCAACGTTGCAAAATAAGACTTTGGGTGATTGCTCAGGTAGCTAATTGTCTCTGTGATATATTGCTTGCTTTGGAAGCTACTTGATTGTACTTCCTGCCTGCTCAAATAATATTATCTCCCTTCTCAGGCCTTCAATGGGGTTGAAGATTAGATAGTCATAGTTACCGTCCTCTTATGATCTAGTTAAGCCATTTCCTATACAAGACTTAGACTCCATAGGATAGAATGTTTATTAAAACATTTAGCATATGTTCCTTGCTTAATATTGTTTATGCTGATTGCAATTCTAATCTTATACTTAATATCTGTTCCTAGTGTATATTGTTTTGTATTGGTTTTAAAACTCTCTTACTTAAACAAAAGGGGGAAGTGCTGTGGAAGCTCCTTCTGCTCCTTCAGCCAATAGCCTTTAAGATACCAACCCACTTGGGCGTGGTCTCTTTTGCTTTAAAAAGCAGCAGTAGCCATGAGCTTGCTCTTTTGCTTCCGGTTCCGCTTCTGGCTACTAGACTCCTTTCCTGGTTGTGCAGAGGGCTGTTGTCTAGGACAGTGATCTGTAAGTTTTTCCTTTTAAATAAATAACCTTTTTATTAATCATAATTCCAAGCTGGTGTGGGATTGTTTTGTGACTTATGCCTTCACCCCCTTCTTTTTCCCCTCCATAACCCACTAAATAAACTCTATACTCAAACTCTCTCTTTGCATGATGTATCTGTCTCTCACCTGCCAAAGGGACTCGCCGAGGCCTTGGGTGACTGGCGGCTGCCCCACAGCTGCCCCTCGTGGGACTGTTCCCCCACCATATGTTTTCAAACAATAACACTCTTAGGAGTATGTGAGGAATGCTGGTGAAAATAAAATCTTGTTTTATCTCTCAGTCTCCTGGTGTGGGACAATTCTATATTCTGTCAATTATATTTTAAATAAACGCTGATTTGCCGGTAGCCAGGCAAGAAGTATAGGAGGGAAGAAAACTAGACAGGAAGTAGAGGTGGGGCAATGAGTACAGTAGTATTCTGGGAAAAAGGAAGCTCTTTCCGCAGTCCTCCCCATACACGGGAGAAGGAAGAGGTGACCTGTCTTGCTGAAAAAGGTACCGAGCCATGTGGCTAATATAGATAAGAATAGTGGGTTGATATAAGTTATAAGAGTTAGCATGAAGCCTGAGCTAATAGGCCAATCAGTTTATAACTTATGTAGACCTTCTGGGTGATTCTTTGGGACCTAACGACTGTGGGAACTGGGCAAGACAGAAACCCCAACAAAGCAGGCCCTCATGTTACAGTTTCTATTTCTGTCTTCATTATTTCCACAAAAAACAAAACAAAACAAACAAACAAACAAAAATTAGAGCTGATTTTATCAAAGACACTCCATTGACTTCAGAGGTGGGTCAAGAGGAATTTAAAGGCCAACATCAGTTACTTAAAAATCATATTTTTTGACTCAAAGTTTAAAGTAAAAATTACACTAAAAAATCAAAGATAAGAAGGGTAAGGATGTACCACAGTGGGCACAGCCTTTGCCTGGCATGGATGAAGCCCAGGGTTCCCTCTCAGACACTGCATAAGCTGGAGGTCTTGAAGAACACCTGTGATTCTACACCTGGGAGGAAGAGGTAGGAGGATCCGAAGTTCAAGATTATCTTCACCATAGTACGTTTGAGTCAAACCCCATATACATGAGAACTTGCCTCAAAATCTAAAAATCTAGAAAGGGCTGGCAATATGACTCAGTGGGTGAGGGCACTTGCCACCAAGGACACGACCCGAGCTTGTTTCCAAACGGGTAAAGGAGAGATCTGACTCCCTCATGTTCTCCATTTGTGTACATGCACACACATATACACACTAAATAAATGCAAAATATTTTAAAGTCAAAAGACAATCCACTGAAGTTTAGGAAGAATACCTAAAGGGTCTATATTAGGTTTTTCACTTCACTTGGAATTTTCCACAACGAAAGTAAGATATTTGCAGCCACTATCATAGATGTGAATTCATTTCCCTAGGTAAAGTTATAAAGATTATGCTCCTGCATAAATAGTGGACCCAACTGAGAGAACTACGATCTAAGACGAGTGGCATAGAAAACAGCACAACGCTTTAGAAGAAAAGGACACCAGTGGGCATGGTGGTTCACACCTGAAATCCCAGAATTCAGAATTCAGGAGGCTGAGGCAGGAGGCTCAATATGAGTTAGTGACTAGCCTGGACTATATCTTGGGTTCCAAGCTAGCTGTCAGCCCAGGCTACAGAGTGAGACCTATGAAGTGCCATACATGTCACTACAATAAGCTTCTTAACAGCATTTCAACACTGGTAATCTGGAGCCAGAAGAGTAGCCAGCGTTTAGTGATTGGTCAGCTAATAGTTGTTTACTGATGAGACAGATCACTACATTTCTGGCTGATGTAGTAGTAGCATGATGTTTTACTCTTTTTGGAGGGCCCACCACCCAGCTCCCAAATAAATGACACGGAGGCTTATTCTTAGTTATAAACATCGGGTCTTAGTTTGGCTTATTTCTTGCCATCTTTTCTTTACTTATATTATCCTGTCTACCTTTTGCCTCTGTGCTTTTCCTATTCTCTTAGTTCTGAAAATCTTACTCTTCCTCTGTGGATTGTTGTGTAGCTGGATGGCTGGCCCCTGATGTCCTCCTCCTTCTCTGGCTACTTCTCCTGTCCCTAGCCTTTGTCCTGCCTTGCTATTGGCCATTCAGATCTTTATTAGACCACCAGGTATTCTAGACAAGCAAAGTACCACACCTTCACAGAGTTAAACAAATGCAACATAAGCAAAAGTAACCCACCTTAGTATAATATTCCCCAACAGACTGAGACAAAGAAAAGACAACCAAGAAAGCATAATTGCATCAGGGATGTTTTTACTGCAGCGACTTTAATTGTATTGCACACATGTATTACGTTTTTCATGACTATCTTAATGTTTTTTAAAATTATTTATTTCATGTGCCTCGATATTTTCCCTGCATGTATGTCCATGTGAGGATGTAGGATCTTGGAGTTACAGACAGTTGTGAACTGTCATGTGGGTACTGAGAACTGAATTCAGGTCCTCTAGAACAACCAGTGCTCTCAACCGCTGAGCCATCTTTCCAGCCCCACTATCTTAACTTTTTAAAAGGGTTTTCCTTTCCTTTTTTCTCCTTCCTTCCTCCCTCCCTCTTTTTTTTCCTTTTTTTTTGATAGGGTCCCACCCTATATTGCTGGCTGGCCTGGAATTCACTAGGTAAATCAGGCTGACCTCAAGAACTGAGATCCATCTGCTTTTGTCTTCTATGTGCACCACCACTCCCTGTGATTTAATTCTAATCACGTACTTGCGTGTGTCTGTGTGTAGATGTGTGTACATGAGTGCAGCTGCCCAGAGGCCAGAAGAGGGTATCTGATGCCCTGAATCTGGAATTACAGGTAGTTGTGAGGAGCCTGATGTATTGGCAACCAAATTTAGGTCCTCTGCAAGAGCATCCTCAATTATCCCCAATACTCATTGTTTGCATGGTGGGGAAGCTATTCCTGTGATGTGACATAAACTCCCTGTCACAGGCCACAGAGGTATTTTTCTGCTGTCCTAGAGTAGGAAGCTGCCATGTCGTGAGGCTGAACAAGCAGTTCCCCCCCAAATGTAGCCAGGACAATAAAAATGTGTGGAGCTTATACTGCCATAAAAGGTATCACGGGGTTCTCCTACACACCCCTGGTCTACTTCAGGGGCATGCTGCTAAGGATCCAAAGACTTACTAGGTCTATTCCTTCATTTCTACCTCTTCTCCACACTACCACCTGCAGCCTTCAATCACAACACACCCCTAGGAGACACTAAAGTCAGAGATAATGGTTATGCTCTGGTATCTCTGATCAAAATATCACTGCATTCTATAATTGTGTGTTGTAATGAGGGGCTCGGGCTGCGTTCCCGGCGCCGGGCCCCTTGTGCCATCCGGCTCCCGGTGTGTACCTGAAATAATTACACGAAAACTGTATTCATTTAAATACTGCCTGGCCCATTATCTCCAGCCCCTTATTGGCTAACTTTCACATATTATTTTAGCCCATCTCCATTAATGTGTATCGCCACTTGAGTCTCAGATTTTACGTGGAGTCAGAAAACCACGTTGGGTGTCAATCTGTTGTAAAGAGGGGCTCGGGCTGCGTTCCCGGCGCCGGGCCCCTTGTGCCAATTGTGTGCAATGATTGAGTATTAAGAAAACAATAAAAAGTAAAATAAAACAAAGGTTTTTAAGAAGACCCCTAAATCCTAAACATATGACTAACAATGATCAGAATAAAATCTGAAATTAATAACCATGGTGTGTGTACTTCATGCTTCATCTAGTGAAGTAGGTATCCAATTTTATTCAGTTTTCAAATGAATAGCCTATTTGTGGAATCTCTCTCCATGCTGATCCACAGAGCATCTTTGTCACCAATGGATTTCTTCATTTAGAGATGATTAACTCTGGTCTCATGTTCATTTGTTTATCCCCATGTCACTTCTAAAATGTCTACTATAATGCCATCAAATGCTTGGTATCTACTTTAAAGGTAGTGTGTGCATGTGTGGTATGCAGAAGTCAATCGTAGTTGTTGTACCTCAGGAGCCATCCAGTTTGGAACCGGGCTGATCAAGGCTTTCCTCTGAGGCCCAGAAAAGGAGAAAGAGAATGCTAATTCTGTCTTTGCCCAGAGGCAGACTTGACAAGGTCCCATCTGAGGTCAGGGTCTCCAAAGAGTTAAGGGTTCAGTTTCTGGGAACCTGACTTTTCTCCCACGAAGAGACTGGAGTTATTAGTCCCAAAGCCAGTGTGTGCTTGGTCTGTCTCACACATGAACTATTCTGTGTTCCCTTGGAGCAACATTGCTTGACCAGCTTCCTGCTTCATTCCACGGTCTAACAGTTGACTCTGTTCCATCTCCATCCCCCTCACAGTGTATAAGGTGCTGTACTTCTTAATAAACTTGCTTGGTATAAGACATAGCTACCTCCTGACCCCAACTTTCCTGTCTTTATTATCCCCAGGTCCTTCCTCTTGGTAACCTGTCACTGAAGAATGACCTACTGGTCTTGATTCATCGCCTTTTTCTTTCTTTCTCTTCCTTCCTTCCTACCTTTCTTTCTTTGAGACAGGACCTCTCAGTGGTACCTTGAACCCACTGATCATGTTACACTTGCTGGCTAGCAAGCCCCAAGGATCTCTTGGCTCATTTTCAGTGCTGGATCGTAAGCATTCACCACCACACACAGCTTTCTCTCTCTCTTTCTCTAAAGTGGGTGTTGGGGATCAAACTCAGGTCTTTAAGCTTGCATGACAAGAACTTTGCCTCAGTAGACTGAGGTCTCTCCCCAGCCGCAGTGATGGTCATTAGAGCCAGGGAAAGGGCCCCAGTTATCAGTTACATTCTCAGCAACACACAGTGAACACTGGATGAACCTATTTCCAAATTTAACTACCTGTGGTGCTGTTTTAACTTAGTTTGTCTTTTATTTTCCTCAGCCATCAATGCAGTAATTCCTCTCACTAATTAATAGCCATTTTCCTACCACACACCAAATGCCAGTCACATGTCTGACACCAGTGTATAAATGTGGAAGGCCTAAGTTTTCCTACGGGACTCATGACTGTGTGAGTTGTGGTGGTGGTGGGTGTAGAGAGATGTGCCGTAGTGGGGTGAGAGAGAATGGAAGCTGGGCTGCTACTGGGTAGAAGGTTAGACGTGACATAGCTACAGGAACTATGGAAAAGTACAGGTGTATCTTGGTGGCACTGTGCAAGAGCTCCTAACTAAATCAGAAGCTAAGACCCCAGGGCACTTACACACACACACACACACACAGTGCCGCATGCTCTAGAGACCCCTACTTTATTAAAATGACGCTTACATGGTTTTATTTCTTGACCCATCTGTTTTAGCCTCGTCCAGAGATCAATGGAAGGAGTAGCCAGAAAAGGGAGAGCTGATCCTCCATGATTTGTGAAAGTAAATGAATACCCACCACTTACGAGGTGGGTACCAAGAATGCTACCCACCTCGTAAGTATTCATAAGGGTCTTTAGAATCCACAACTCTGAAGCCTGCTGACTACTCTCCACTCCCTTTGGTGTATATGCTGTGCCCAAACTTCGGCTTAAACTCTTCATTCAATTCTAAAAGTCAAGAACCTGGAGACCCGCCCCCATGATAAGAAAAACATATACAGTAAATGGTGAGTTATACACGAATAAAGAAGCGTGAAGGACGGGGCTGGCGAGTAGAGGCTGTAGCCACCAAGCCGGACAACCAGAGTTCGAATCCCGGGTTCCTCAGTTATCTGCTCTGTCTTCCAGCTCCACACAGTAGGGGGAGGGTTGGGCGGGACACAGCTCCGGGTCACGTGGCCGCTAGCGCGAACAACCTTCGGACCAGGCGCTCCGAGAAAGAACAGCAAGAGAGGCTTCCAATTGGCTCCAGGGCAGCCTACTACGGACACTGCGCGGCCAGCAGCACTGGGTTGGACCGGGACGCAGCGCGCGCGACGTCAGCACCGCCATCAGCGCGGTCCCGGAGCTCGCGCCTGCGCACTCCGCTCCTCGCGGCTGCTCTAGGCGGTCCCGCCTTCCCGCCGCACGTCACTTCCGTAGGACGCGGCGCGTCGGCGCTCCGTCACTTCCTGCCGCTGCCGGTGTGGACGGTGGGTGGCGGCAGGCCGGCTCCGCGGCGCTCCCCTCCCCTCCTCCCTCCCTCCCTGTCCCTCCTTCGGCGGCCGCGCGTCGCGGGGACTCCCGGTCCGGCCTCGGTGTGGGTGCGGGGCGCCGCGGCGGGCAGAAGAGAAGGACACCCGCGGTCCGCGCTTCGCGTCACCCCGCTTGCCGCCGCCATGGCCATGAGGCAGACGCCGCTCACCTGCTCCGGCCACACGCGGCCCGTGGTGGACTTGGCCTTCAGCGGCATCACGCCTTACGGCTACTTTCTGATCAGCGCCTGCAAAGGTGAGCCGAGCCCGGCGCGGCCGCGATTGCCGAGCGGTGGGGGCGGGGGGATCGTAGCTGCCGGTTAGAGCGAGAGAGAGCTGGCCCCTCCGCTCGGCCTTGGTCGGGCTGTATGTGGCACCCTCCATCCTCCCCGGTTTTAGTGCTCCATCGGAGGGCCGTGCACTGCGCCTTCGATACACAGAACTGCACTGTGTCTCCGAAGGGTTTACTGAAAGGGCGAATTAGGCCAGGCCGAGAGGCGTGCCTTTTATGTCTTCGCACTCATCCCGCTGTTTCATCCTTTGTGGTGGGAGCCTCCTTTTTCTTTTTTCCTCCCCAGAGGAAAATGTAATTAAGGTTTAGTTGGTTCAAAGTCACAAATGCCTGTCTAGATTGTTTTGACACAAGTCAGTGGCTTCCAGCCTTCTGTTCATGTGTATCCGTGTGTTGTCTGCGTGCTTGCTTGGACATGTGTGAAGGGGTGCCCAAAGAGGTTCGTAGAGGGCGTCGGGTTCCCTAGAGCTGGTGTTCCAGGCGGTTGTCGGCCTCCATGTAGGTTGCCGGTATCGGAATCTGGACCTGGAAAGCGTTTCTCCGTACAATTGTTTTGTAATCTGAGTTTGCTAAGGTGAGGGAGGCCTCTGATTCAGTCCCAGAATCATTTATGCTTTCCAAGAAGAGGGACCAAAATTCCTTAGTTCAGTTATGAGGACCAGACCCATGATGGTAACCCCCCCCAGGTTGGTATTCAATATGCAATGTTATGTTATAGGCTTCTAAATCACATGTCTTAAAATGTTTTCTAGATGGCAAACCTATGCTCCGCCAGGGAGATACAGGAGACTGGATTGGAACATTTTTGGGTCATAAAGGTGCTGTTTGGGGTGCAACATTGAATAAAGATGCCACCAAAGCTGCCACAGCAGCTGCAGATTTCACAGCGTAAGTGTAACAAAGATGGCTAACTTTATTCTCTCTGACTTGTGTGGTGACATCGTCAGAATCTGCAACTCAGCTGGTGCCATAGAAAACACATGGTATTTGATCGCACCAAGATCCCATCCTGGTTCCCCAGACTTGAAGGTTTAAATGACTTACCTCTGTGTCTTTGATTGAGACCAGGATTCTTTTATGATGCCTCCTGGATAATGGATGTTGGTGATGTCCTTTATAGATGTTTCTCTAAATTGAGTACTATATAGTGCTACCCCGAGGTGCTTTTTCACTCAGTTTGATTAAGGGCTCTAGATACATTTAAAATTGGGTCTCACACTTACTCTTTGTTGCTTATGGTTTTAAAGATGCCTGATCTTCCTTAGGTCCTCATTATCACCAGTTTTTGATTCTACTGGTAGTCGCTGTGTTTGCCTTAGTTCATGCTCATCTTAGCTCCGCACTGCTGGGAATTTCTTCTCGATTATTTCGATTTCTATTGCTGCCACTCAGTCAGTTAAATCGTGTCACTGCTCTTCTGAGGATTTGGTCTCTCTTTTACAGTTTTACTTTCACCTTGGGTGGACAGGAGCGTAGTCTGGAGAATTTTTAAAATACTTAAGTCTATTCTGTTTTGTCGGTCGGGGGATTAAGTCCTTTTTGCTCAGGTAATGCTCTCTGGGAGACCTGCAGTCTCTGAGCCACTGTAATCGTGGAGAAATGGCCTCATTCTGGCTCAGTGTGTCTTTTGGTACAGGCTTTGCTGGACTAAACCATTGCCACAACACACTGCGCCTGTTTTTACTTGGGAATGGCATGTATTATCAAACTGACTTACAGCGATTCTCTGCTCTTTAGAGGCATGTGTTGAAGTGTATATAATTTTGGTATATAGTTACACCAGTGTTTGCAGTCACCTCTGTTTTTAAACCAATGAAGGCAGCTTATTTGCTGTTGTTTGTGCAGGCATGTGTGTGCTGTGGTGGGTGTGTGGAGGTTAGAGACAGTTAGGGAGTTGAGGTTCAGGGATATGATTCAGGTTGTCAGGTTTGTGCCTACTGAGCCATCTTGCTGGCCCAAAGACAATTTTAAGAGCTGCTGTTCATGTAGACAAGAACCTGGAGAGTAAAATTGATCTGTTGATTTCTTGTTTAAAAGGATTTCATACTAAGGAGCAATTGTAAATTGTGTTGCCATCTTTGACTTAAGCATACTAAAAATATTAAGTTTAAAAAGAAAACCAGCTTATAGCATATTACCATATATATATACCCTTGTTGAAACCCAGACCTTTCTATACAGCCCAGTGAATTTTACTGTATGTACATTTAAAATTAAGTGGAGTTTTAAGAGACAAGTAAAGCTCCGTGGACATTTCTGTGCCTTTGAGGAGTCAGTTGCTGTTACAGCATTGTGTGTAACCATAGTAAAGCTTTGCATGCTGCCCTGTTAGGATGTTGTTGCATAAATCTCATTTTAAAAGTTGCTATGACTCTCGTGTTAATGTTTCTAGGCCAAAAATTGCTTTACATGTCAGCTGCATACTAACTCACAATATACAGCACTCTATTATATAGCCCAGACTGGCGTCATACTTACCGTATATGAATAGCCAGGTAGTCTTTGCATTTCTGGTCCTCAGCCTCCTTCATTTGAGTTAAGCTGTCACAGGTGAGCTGAGAGCCACCACACTCGGTTTGATGTGTGCTAGTAGGCAAACATTCTGTCAGCTGAGATACATCTACAGCCCTGACAAAGCACTCCGATGAGGTGAAAATGGGAAAAAGAGTAATGCTCAGATATGGAAGAGTCCCAGTGGACTCCTGGAGAGCAAAGGGAAGCTACCTACCTGTTGTCTTGTCTGTGCACTTACTATAGTACTTATTGTAATTAATGTACTTCTTAAGGTTGAGGCCATGTTTTACATTCCTTTCATTTTTTATGATTTATTTTTATTTTATGTGCATTGCTGTTTTGCTTACATGTATGTCTGTGTGAGGGTGTCAGATCCCCTAGAAGGGGAGGTAGCGATAATTGAGCTGCCATGTGGGTGCTGGGAATTGTACTGGAAGAGCAGCCAGTGCTCTTAACACTGAGCCATCTCTCTAGCCTTTTATACTCCTGATTTAAATACTGCTTTATGCTTGCCTGTCACCTGAAAAAAGTTACTAAAGTAAAAGGTCAGGGAATGGATCTTGAGTTTTATTTATTGAATATTTGAGTCTATAATTGCTGTAGGTTTCTCTCTTTTTCCTATTAAAGTTTATTTTTCACTAAGTTCATTAAGAACATTGTCATTGAAGGTGAAATTTATTGATTTTTTATAATGGGTGTAGAATATTTGATCAGTGTTATACAGCTAGGTATTTAAGAGGGAGGAGGCTTTATTTTCAGCTCTGGAAATTGAACCCAGGCTCTTTGTCAAGCACTGTACCACTGAGTTAAAGCCTCAGCCCTTTTTAAGTTTCATTTTGCTAAGTTGCCCAACTGACTTAACTATATAGCCAGGGTGGTGGGAAACATATAGCTTTCCTGTTTCAGCTTTCCATGTAACTAGGATTGATGGATGCATACCACCACAGCTTACTTGGAAGGTAGGCCTGGTGTGGGCACACGTTCCTAAGATCACAAGTTCAAGGCAAGCCTGGAGTACACAGAATTCCGGCCAGGTGGGCTTTATGGTTAGACACCGCCCCCCCCCCCAGCCCCCAGTTTCATTGTGGCAGTTAGGTCACAAATCTTTTGACAGTAAGTTAATGTTTAATAAAATAATAGTTTAGATCAAATATAATTTAATTAAACTTATAGTTATTATATATTGTATTGTAATGTTATTTATACTACATTTAAATTAATATAATATAAATATAAGGTAGTACAGTTTTAAGTGCTGATTTTGTGGACATTAGCATTCTCAAAGATGAGCTTTTAGATTGCAGTTTAAAGATACATTTCTGTTAACTTTGATTTTACCATAACCTGGCCTTAACTGTGTCAATTAAAGCAGACCCCTTTGCCACTTACTGCTTTTGGTCTTATACTGGTTTTCTGTGCAGTTAGGGAGGATCCTGTATTGTAGTGAAAGCCATGATAAATCTTGTTTTGTACATCTTACCAAATTCTATGCTAGCCCTCAGGAAATAAATAAAAAGTGTACAAGAGTCCTGCTCATGTGGGAACTATTTTGAAATGGAGAGAAAATAGTGATAAATATTTTGAAAACCCTGGTTTTGGATTTTTCTGCTGATGCAATAAAAGCCAAATCCTGCCGAATTGATAAAACCAGGTTTAATAAACTGAGCAAAGCAACTCCAGGGTGATTCTCAGCGGGAAGAAAGCAGGAGAGAAATCACGTGGCAGGTCTAGGGACCAGGCCTTAAGTACCCTGTAGATGTGGTCCCTAGCATCTCATGGGGAGGAACAGCTTCCTGAAGGTGGGGTCTGGAGAGAGAGATAGGTGGGGTTCAAACAAGAGTTCCCAGCTAAACATCTGGGCAGGGTTGAAATGGGGGAGGGAGACCTGAGCAGAGATTCTCAATAAACAGGTGTGAAAAGTGTGTGGGCCACCCCTCCCACCATTGAACTGACCCTGAGCATAGCCAAGGTTTTTATCTTGCTGCTGCAGGCCCTTTGTCTAGGTCATTTGAAGTGTTGCTGACTAAAAGGACTACAGGCTTGAGGATGTGCCTATGCATAGTTGTATTAGTCAGGGTTCTCTAGAGGAACAGAACTTATAGAATGAATCTCTCTGTATAAAGGGGTATTATTTGAATGGCTTACAGACTGTGATCCAGCTAATCCAACAATGGCTACCTTTGAACTGAAGTTCCAATATCCATTCTGTCAATGAAGCTGGATGTCCCAGCTGGTCTTTCCACTTTAAATGAGGTGTGCCCAGTCATTGGAGTTTTAGTTAACTCTGGATGTAATCAAGGTGACAACCAAGAATAGCCATTACAATAGTGTTGATGCTTTCCTTACATTTTAGGTCTCAATATTTGCACTTGTGATTGATAGTAGGTGTGTGAACACAGGCAGGTGGCCTGTATTTGAGTCCTGATCAAATGTTTCTGTGACCGCAGGTACTTTGACAACTAATCCTGTGTTTCACAGTCCATCAAAGTTTAGAGTAGTAGTAGCAAGCTTGCTGATAACTCTGGTTAGTATTACTCTGGTCTTCAGTGATATGTGTAGTATACATCGCAGTAAGATTTTGTTTTTGGAAGAGTATTTGACATATTTAACATTTCAAAGGGCATTAGAGATGGAGTATAACTCAGAGATAAGAGTGCTTGCTTATCATGCAAGGATCTGTGTTCAGTCCTGTGTATGACCCAAACAAAAAAAGATTAAGATGGACATTACCCAGAGTTCTCTTGACACTTGTAAAATTAGATAGATACGTCAGGTGTTTTGACAGTGTGATGCTTCTCATCCTAATCCATGTGAACTCACAGCTAGATAACCCTTCTCTGGCCAAGAATGAGCATGTATAAACAAAAACAAGGCAGAATCCAGTGCCATGGTCCTTAAAAGCTGAACTCTGGAAGAACTGAAATAAATGGTTGCTGGGTGTGGTGGCACACACCTTTCCAGTACTTGGGAGTTGAAGGCGGGAGGAGCTTGAGTTGGAGATCAGTTTGGGAATGTGTCAGCTCCACGCCAGGACTACATAGAGAGATCCTGCCTCCCCCAAGAGAAAAATTATTAATTATTGAATGAGAAGATCGAGTGAGATTAGTGTTTGAAATGAGGATGCAAAGAATTTTGAGCGTACAGATATGAGCAGGGTATGGGAGCTGAAGAAAACATATGGGTCATAGTTATGATTTTGGGAGCCTAGGATCAGAAATAAAAGGAGGTTGGGGCAGAGTTAAACTAGAATCGAAGAGACTGGAGTGTATAAGAGAAAACGGTTAGATTATTTCTTGACATGTTTTACAGCCGTTCATATAACTTAAAGTACATATGTGTAAGCTTGGATGTTATATTACTAATTACTATTTCTTACATTTGTACATTTTACCTTATGCTGTTCATTTAGAATGCTTTGTGCTCCTGGTTCCTGGTGTAGTTCTGATTGCTCTTTAGGACCTCTGGCTCTCCTAGGAATCTCTAGACTTTGCATGCACCTTATGTGCTTAGACCTGGGAGAGTGACTGGTTTTATTTTTTTTTCTACTTATGTTTGTGTTTTAAGAAAGATCTCACTGTGTAATTAAGGCTAACCTTTAGGTTATGCATTTATGCAGAATCCTCCTGCCTCACCATCATAAAATGAGTGTATAGGTATACCTAGTAACACCTAGTCCTCTACCATCTCGATTTAAACTTGATCTGATCTGTATCAAGGTCTAACATTGTACAATTTTGAAGTAGTTAAATTCACAGAAGTATGTAATTTTCTTTGGCATGTGAATAGACAAAAGGATGATGTGATGAACTGAATTGGTTAAAATATTCTTCAGGCTTGGTAAAAACAATATGGGTATAAGCTTTTGGAGACCAGCCTGGACAAAAATACCTCTTGCCAGGGTAGAGGTGTCGGGATTAGAAATATAAGTAAAAAATACAAAGATGCGAAAATAATAAAGCAGAAACCATAAGAGAGTGGGGGAAGGAGTTCCAGTGAATACTACAATCTCCCAAGTTTAATTTTCTGTATGGTTTTATGCCCCAATACAAAAAAGGGGGAGGGAGAAGGCAGCAAAAGACTTCTTTAACACAATACAAAGGACATTTTGAACAGTTAATTGCTTTAACACTTTGAGACCTCAAGTCATTAGCATTCTGTTGTTTAGGCACTGAAACCATTCTAGACCAAGCATCCTGAAGGCAATCATTCCCTAGGTAACCTCATATTACAAAAGAAGGAGCAGAAGTACACTTGCATGTCCTGGCCCATCTGTCAGGGTGGAATGGATCTACTTGTTTGAGTCATCTTAATGTCAAAAGAACCTGAGTCAGAATAGCTATGCTTGTTGTCAACAATTTTGAGCAACCTCCAAACTCTCTGACCATCAGACAGGGTGGAAATAAGCCCACATTTTTGGGTCTCCACATAATCTAAAAAGTAGGCTGGGTTAATTTGTGAATCTTGAATAAATTATTCTTTTCCAGTGTCAAAGAAAATTAAAAGTTGAAAAGTCCTATGGAAAAATGGCCTTTTTTAGATAAATTAAGTATCAAATTAGGTATCATAATAATGAGTACTTAGGGAGATACATAATACATAAATACATAAATATTATGTGTGTCATTATTTTGTATTGATTAAAATTACCATTATACTTAACCTTGTATTGATGTTATGGAATATTTGTTTATGTTCATTTTTAGCAAAGTGTGGGATGCTGTCACAGGAGATGAATTGATGACCCTGGCTCATAAGCACATTGTCAAGACTGTGGATTTCACACAGGTGTGAGAAAATGAAATTTTGGCTAAGGATGTGGTTCAGTGTGGCATACTGTTTGCATAGCATGTGAATGAGGTCCTGAGTTATATTTGAGTTAAAAGAAGTATCACTCAGGTGCAGAGAGTGTCTGGGCTACAGGGAGGAGGGGCAGCAGCAGAGTGGCAGTTCTTGTGTGCAGTCTAGTATGTTTGAGAGGGAACTTGGGCATGGTCATCCTAAGTTTACAGTGTTCTCCTAGAAGTAGTTGGCTACAATTTCATCTTTGCTGGTGATTATATTTAATTAACTGTTAAAGTGGTTAATCATTTTTCTGTTTTCAGGATAGCAACTACCTGTTAACTGGGGGGCAGGATAAACTGCTGCGCATATATGACTTGAACAAACCTGAGGCAGGTAAGCATAACTGTGCCTGACTTTCTGCTTTTCCATAAAAAAACTGATTAAAGAACCACAAACATTTGAAAGTTAAGATCAGTACCAGAAAGAAACATTCATTATCTCTTCTCCTTCTTTGTTAAAATCTTAATTTTTGTTACAGTATATCCTGTCAAGTTGTTTTTTTCCTATTCGAATTTTATTTTACTTTTGTCTTATTGCATACCTCGTATAGCCTTCTGGCAATGTAAAATTTCATTATGGTAAAGTGTTGTGTGATGTTTTACTCTTTTGGCTTTATTGGGGGCCCACCACTCAGTTCCTAAATAAATCACACAGAGGCTTATTATTATGAATGCTTGGCCTTAGAGTGTCTTATTTCTCGTCAGCTTTTCTTAACCTAAATTACCCTGATTACCTTTTGCCTCTGGGTGTAGCTGGAGGCTGCTTGTTTGTTTCCTGGCCACCCAGACGCGAAATGATCTCACAGAAACTATATTAATTACAAGACTGTTTGGTCAATAGCTTAATCTAGCTAATTCTTGTATCTTAAAATAACCCATTTAATTTATCACCATGTGTATCACCATGAGGTTGTGGCCTAACAGTAAGGTTCTGGGACGTTTGTCTCCTTCAGCAGCTACATGTGTCTCTTTGACTCTGCCTATTTTCTCTCTCTATCTCTTCCATCCTGGCTATATTCTGCCCTGCTATAGGCCCAAAGCAGCTTCTATATTAACACTAATGGTAATAAAACATATTCATAGAATACAGAGGGGAATCCCATATCACCTCCTCTTTTCTGTCTAAATAAAAAGGAAAGTTTTAACATTAACATAGTAAAATTACACATAATAATAGTTATCAAATAAGAATTATAGTTAGAATATTTATTTGGGTTGAGGTTCATTGTCATACAAATGAATTACTGTTCCAGTATAGCAAACCTGACTGCATCTGATAGACATCAAATTTGGAATGGGCTGTGGTTTGGAAAGTTGTTGTAAAATTAACCATTGTTTTCGTATTGCTCAGTTCAGAAAGCCAGATATTTATTATGCATTTTAAATTGTTTCATCTAAAGAACCTAAGGAAATTAGTGGTCACACTTCCGGTATTAAAAAGGCTCTGTGGTGCAGTGAGGATAAACAGATTCTTTCAGCTGATGATAAAACTGTTCGGTAAGTTAACTTTTCTTCAATAATTGACTGTTTGAAAAGCATTTTACTTTAGAACTTATAAATACATTTAATAATCAATAGGAAAATGTATGTAAGTTAAAATTTAAGTCAATGTATGTCACATTTACCTGGAGCTGTCTGTTTACTATTATGCACATGGGGTAGAATTCAGAAAGTCATTAAAGCTGCTGATGTGTACTTGTTCTGAGTGTCGTTAATGGACAGATTGGCTGAGGGGATTCATAATGCTCTTAAAACTTTGTGTGTTAAGACCTGATGTATTTTCCTGTGAAAAGATTGGTAGCTGTTGGATAGACCAAAACAATTGTCAGAATCTATGATAAAGTTGATTTCACCGACAACCTAACAAAGGTTTTGACTTGGAATCCGGAATTCCTTTATGATTTGTGACAAAATTTACTTTATTATAATTATGATTATTTTTCTCATGGATTTATATACAGATAAAATTGGAGATTTTTCTGGTCACTGACTAAACATTACATTTTTCTTTTTTCTTTTGTAGTCTTTGGGATCATGCTACAATGACTGAAGTGAAATCTGTGAATTTTAACATGTCTGTTAGCAGCATGGAATATATCCCTGAGGGCGAGGTTCTGGTTCTCACTTACGGGCGGACTATTGCTTTTCATAGTGCAGTAAGGTATGTTCAGGAAATTCCTGCATTTTATTTTGGGGGTAAAAGGGAGAATCGGTTTATTTTAAAGGTAAGGGCTGGCAGGCTGGCTTAGCCGTTGATTAACAATGGTTACTCCTCTTGTGGAGGACCAAAGTTCAGTTCTCAGCACCATTAGGGGATGCAACTCAGTAGCGTGGCTTAAGACCATAGGTTTAAATCCCTAGGACCTAAAAACAGTAAAGGATGTAGTGCAGACCTGATCATTTATTTTTCTGCTGTGTGTATGTTTGTGTACTTGTGGTTTTTCTCTTAATAAGACTATGATGCATATAATCTTGTTTTTCTAGTTAAAAATGTTCCTATCCATTAAAACATTTTTATTGGTGGTATTTCATTAAGTCGTATGAGGTTATGTATCTGTTGCTCTGCTTTATCACTGTAGCTAATATTGTAGTACATCTTTGTTCTCAGTACTGGAATCCTGTAAGTACCATGTTGAGTTCAATTGCAAAACTGAGTGTGGAGTTCTTAGCCTTGGCACTTAAAGGATTTCTGTAAAGATTAGACCAATTGTATTCTGACAGTAGTCTTAGCATATGGTCTCTAGGAATATGTCCGGTGTTCAGCTTCATTGAATAGGAGACAGAAAAACTAACATGGGAGTTCTAAAAATGTAAGGGAGCTCCTATAAACAGTTATCAAGCAAGAATCACAGTTACCATATTTAGTTCTATTTCATAGTTTCGTGACAATGAGACACAATCGCTCCTGGCAACACCAAACTATTCCCAAACAAAATGTTGAGCACCAGAGACACTCCACCTGGAGCCTTTCTTCTTGGCAGAATTGGCCTTTGGGCAAAGAAATGCCCATACCTCAAACACTGACAGAGATACAGAGTATCCATAAATGGATAAAACAAAACTGTCATATCTTGCCAAGACAGGGTAAGATAGTTTTAAAAAGTTTCTTGCTTTTAAAAATGGTATGTCAGTTACTTTAGGCCTTAGCCAAAGTTGGTTGCTTCAACATTGCAAATGAGACTTTGGGTGATTGCCCAGGTAGTCAGTTGTCTCTGTCATTTGTTGCACAATTTGGAAGTTTCCTGATTACACTTCCTGTCCACTCAAGTAATAATGTTTCCCTTCTCAGATCTTTGATGGAGTTGAAGATTAAATAATTGTAGTTACCTTCCTCACAATTTAACCAAACTTAATTTCAATGCAATAGTTAGACTCCTTAAAATAGAATGTCTAGTAAAACTTTTGTTATGCATTCCTTGCTTAATATTGTTTATTGTTTGTAATTTTATATTTGGTATCTGTTCCTATTGTATATAGCTGTGTTGGGTTTGGATCCATCTTATTTAGACAAAAGGGGGAGATGATGGGGGAAATTATCAGCCACTTCCATCCAGTTGGGGTGTGGCTACCTGAACCCCCAGTTAGATAAACGGAGAGAACACAGGTGTGCTTTCTCTCCATGCGGTGTCTTTGGACCTCCAGACCTCTCATCCTTGTAGTGTGAGTTTCCCCCCTTTTCAGTCATTAAAAATACCTGTTCCTATTGAGCTGGCTTGGTTATTTATTTGTGCCGACCCAATTCTTTAACATGTAGAACTCAGACATCTGGGCCATCAGCTCCTATCGGAGATTTCTTGGGGTCTTCCTTGGTCAAACCTGATTTTTCTTAACTCAGAATGAATCCACAGTCCCTCATTTCCTATGGAAACAAAAGTAAAACCTCTTCTCCAAAGTAACGTATCTTTTGACTTAAATTTTAAAGTCAGAGCATTTTTAAAATATATATGTTGTATTAATCCAGCAGCATTTGTAATCAAATGTCTTTTAGCAGCTGTTGTTCCTTCCTCAGCCATCAAACAATCCAATGACAACACAACCACATACAGTATCCAGACTCTATGTATTTTTCATCTTTATGTGGTTTTATTTTAAACTCAATTTCTTTTATTTTTAATTTTTGTTTTTTTGGGGACTAGATTTCTCTGTATCTTTGGCTATCCTGGCACTTATTCTGTAGACCAGGTTGTCTTTGAATTCACAGAGATCCACCTGCCTCTGACTCCCAAATGTTGGGATTAAAGGTGTGTGCCACCACACCCAACTACTCTCTGTTTTTTATTTTAAGAACTTTATCCTTTTTCTTTTCTCTCCCAAGCCTACACATATTTTTAAACACACCATTTAGAAGTTTTCTTCATCTTTGAATCTATCTTTACCGTATATCTCTTTTTCTGACCACATGAGTCTTTAATTTGCTAAGCTATATGGCTAGGATTAAAGCCATAGCTTTGACAGCTGGATCCACCCTATTCCTTAGCTTTCTGAGAGTCTAGCTTCATGGTGGAGGTACTGGCAGGAGCCATATTTATTGCCACAATTCTGTGGAGTTTCAAGGTCCCCACCACCAACAAGAGGCATGCTGTTGGCTATTCATAAATGCCATGTTGGCACCATTTGTTGATGAGTTTCTGTTCCACCTGGTCCTACAGCCGTTCAGTCCCAAGAAACATACAGAGGTCTACATTAATTATTAACTGGTTGGCCTGTTAGCTCAGGCTTCTTACTAATTAATTCTTACATCTTAAATTGGCCAATAATTCTTGTCTGTGTTAGCCACGTGGCTTGGTACCTTAGTCAGTGAGGGATTCTCATCTTGTATCCTCTGTGTCTGGGTGACAGCTGCAGACTGAGCTTTCTAATCTTTCCAGAATTCTGTTCTCGTTGCTCCACCTCTATTTCTTGCCTGGTTGCCTCACCTATACTTCCTGCCTAGCTACTGGCCAATCAGCGTTTTATTAAAATAAAAGTGACAAATCTTTACAAAGTACAAGACCAGTCCCACAGCACTCACCCCCCCCTTTTTTAAAAAAGAACTTTTTATAATCCATCTGTCTTGGAACTCTCTTTGTAGACCAAGGTGGCTTTAAACTCAGAGAGCTGCCTGCCTCTTCATCCTGAGTGCTGGGTGGGATTAAAGTATTTCCCCACCATGGCCTGGCTAAGTTTAATTTGTATGTTTTATTTGTGGCATGTGGAGGTTAATGTTTTATATTGAAGTAATTTTCAGGATTGAACTGAAAAGGGCTAATGAGGAAACTACAGTTGATATTTCAGGGGAATCAGTTGGCATTGATAAATCAGCTTTTAATGCAGTTAACCTGAGTTACTTTTCTGCAAAGAGACACCATGACCAAGGCAACTTACAAAAGGAAGCATTTAACTGGGGGCTTTTCAGAGGGTGAGTCCATAACCATCAAGGCAGGAGGTAGACATGTATGGTGCCAAAGTAGTAGCCAAGAGCTTATATCTGGCCCATAAGCAGGAGATGGACAGAGAGCTAGCCAGACTGGGTCTGACATGGGCTTTTGAAACCGCAGAGCCCACCTCCAGTGATGAAGCTTCTTCAGCCATGCTAATACTTACTGAAATAGTCTACCAACTGGGAACCAAGTATTCAAATATAGCCTATAGGGGCCATTTTCATTTAAACCACCATATAACCTGGATAAAAACAGCTGTTGATAGCAGTTTTGATAGCAGTTTCTTGTGTTGGGGGTAGAAGCCTAAAATCCTCAACATTTGAGAAAACATTCATTTGCATTGTAGTGATTCTCTGCTGTGAAGCTTGCTTTATGTTTTTATTTACGTTTTACTGTTGAGCAGTCAACCCAGGGCCTTCATATGTTGAACATTCAACCCACAGACATAAACACGTATGTCCCCAGCCTTTGGGTTTTTTGGCACAGGCTTTTAAGACTGCCATTCATAATGTATTTCTGGCTGTGTTCTTCCTTAGCCTCCTGAGCTGGTATGCATGTTTGTACCACTGTTCTTGGTCTGTATAACCTTTTTCATATTCATTAAAATAAGGCATCTTTATAGAAAAAAATTTTGAATGTTTTTGCTCATGTTTTTTTAAACAGTTCATTTACGCTTGACTGAATGAATACTTTATCTTGCATTTCAGAATTTAGGAATAATTTCACTGTGGATAGAGTTGTAGATATTTATGTGTCTGTGGTTTTATTCCCCAGTCTGGAGCCAATTAAATCCTTTGAAGCTCCTGCAACCATCAATTCCGCGTCTCTTCATCCTGAGAAGGAATTTCTTGTTGCAGGTGGAGAAGACTTTAAACTGTATAAGTACGACTATAATAGTGGAGAAGAATTAGGTAAGGCCCATGTCTATCCCTTAAATCAGTGCTTCTCAACCTGTGGGTCACAAGCCCTGGAATTACCTATTCACAGGGGTCACCTAAGACCATTGTCTTTCTGTTTTTGTTTTTCGAGACAGGGTTTCTCTGTAGCTTTGGAGCCTGTCCTGGAACTAGCTCTTGTAGAGCAGGCTGGCCTTGAACTCACAGAGATCCGTCTGCCTCTGCCTCCCGAGTGCTGGGATTAAAGGCACTTACCACCACAGTTCGGCCTACCTAAGACCATTGGAAGACAGATATTTACATTACAATTCATAACTGTAGTTTCACTACGGTTATGAAGTAGCAACAAAAATTTTATGGTTGGGGGTCACCACAACAAGAGGAATTGTATTAAAGGGTCTCAGCATTAGGAAGGTTGAGGACCATTGTCTTTAATAATTTACTTTATCAAAATATTAAGTTCTAATAATGAGTACCTTAGGTATTGACCTGTAGTGTGTTGAAAGTAAATTTTGCAGCTAATTAAAACTTGAAATTCAAAAATGAAATTCAAAAATGAAGATCTTTTACCCATTTTGGATAGAAATATCTAGATCTAATGAAGGGTCACTCGTTTATGGAGGTACCTTTAGAGAGAGTCTAATATTATTATATATAATATACTATTATATACTTAATATATTTTTATTAAATTTATACTAATTTCTAAAATTAAATGTAATTTAATATTGTATGAAATATATTGTGGTATATATGTAATATTTTCTTTTTTGGAGTCTTGTTATTTTCATAAGTTTCATAATAGTTTTTTTTTTTTGCTTTAGTTTTTTTTTTTTTTTGAGGAAGTGTTTTTCTTTGTAATAGCCCTGGCTGTCTTGAAACTTGCTCTGTTGGCTAAACTGACCTCAAACTCAGATCCATCTGCCTCTGCCTCCCAAGTGCTGGGATTAAATGTGTGCACCACCACCGCCAGCCATCAGAGAATGGTTGATATATGATTAATTTGAAGTAAACATATCCTAACTTGATAGTATGTATAATAGTATGCTAGACAGTTCAAAGAGCAAGACTTTATTACTTACTTTTATGTTTACTTACCAAGTCTAAATAGGTTTTGCTTTTAGGTTGAAAATTTTATTTTCTGTTTATAAACTCCCACTTCTCTTTTTACCTGTATGTAACTAACTGTTCTCATTTCCACCCAAAGAACTAAGCTAACTAGATTTGTACACAAAGAACAGGAGGCAGTTTTGTTTCGTTTCTTGGGGGAAACGGGTAGATTGGGGTTTGTTTTAGTGTTAGACTATTTCAGTCACATGTTCAATCCTTGTCAGTTTGAGAGCTGTGGCTGGGTCCGCACTGGAAGTGCTCAGCATCAGTAAAGCCAGGCTGTGGTGAGGAGGAGAAATGGACAGGTGCCACACTGTGGACCCAGCCGTTCTCATTGGAGTCTCTGTTCACACACCTTTGTGTGTGTGTTGGCGGCTTGTGGGGTGAAGGTCGAATCCAGAACTTTGTGCACTGTTGTAAGAGGAGCAGAGCAGGGCCCCTTTGTTCCGTCCCGCCTGGCTCCGGGCCGCCTGGCTAGTTTAAACCCCGAAATAATTACACAAACTGTATTCATTTAAATTACTGCCTGGCCCATTATCTCCAGTCCCTTATTGGCTAACTCTCACATATTATTTTAGCCCATCTCCATTAATGTGCATTGTCACTTGACTGTGGC
This sequence comes from Ondatra zibethicus, assembly GCA_004026605.1. Taxonomy (NCBI): domain Eukaryota; kingdom Metazoa; phylum Chordata; class Mammalia; order Rodentia; family Cricetidae; genus Ondatra; species Ondatra zibethicus. The sequence continues at coordinate 68,417 of PVIU01007196.1, read as the reverse complement.
TTACCAGTGTGAGTCTAACCAGCGACGGTCTTTGGCAGGAGAAACATGCGGCTGCCACACTGCCTTCTTCCCAGCATTCCGTTCTCTTTTTCCTGCCTATCTAAGTCCTGCCCTATCAAAAGGCCAAGGCAGTTTCTTTATTCAACCAATGAAAGCAACACATAGAAAGAAGGACCAGTGTACAATAGACAAGTATTCCACCCAGATCCTCTACTCTAACATGCTTTATATTCTCTGGCTAGTCTGGGATGCAGGGAAACGCCAGAATAAGATGATGGCGCATTAAATTATATATGGGAGGCATTTGTAAGTAAGGGTTTTACTGCAGTAGAAAACCTTCCTGGCTATATATTTCCCATAAAATTTATTATATAGAATGTTAGGGTCAGTATTAAGCATTGTAGTGGAATTAGGAAGCTTAGACTGAGTATGAAAAAGAGCTCCACCTGGTGGCTCTCTCTAGACATGGAAGAAATTGCTTCCTCTAAAAGCAGATAATAAATTCAGGATATAGAAATTGGGATGGAGTTGACAGACTTCTGCTCCAATCTCTACAGAGTTTAGTCTTTTTTGACAGTTCCTCAATTCTCTGTGGAATGTAAAACCTCATTTTCTTTTTTGGAAGACAGTCTGCCTCTGCCATACTGGATTGAAAAGGGCTAATCCTAAGGAAATGGCAGAGATGATCTCCCAGGAATGCAGACAGTGTCTCTTTTAGTAAATCAGTACTTAGCCTAATAATCAGCTTTATGTCAAGTCTGATAGCCCTGTTCTTCACCTTTTTCAGAATCCTACAAAGGTCACTTTGGTCCCATTCACTGTGTGAGGTTTAGTCCTGATGGTGAACTCTATGCCAGTGGTTCTGAAGATGGGACGTTGAGATTGTGGCAAACTGTAGTAGGAAAAACCTATGGCCTTTGGAAATGCGTGCTTCCTGGTAAGGACGTTTATTCAAAGTTATCAAATTATTGTGCATAGATTTTGTATTATATGTAAATTCTGCTTCATTGTGTCTTGTTTCCCTTAGATTTTGAATTATGTAATATGGTATAAGCAAAGTGAAGCTATGATTCTAATTGAGCAATGTCCTTTATGTGCTGAATTGAATGAACTCAATTCAGAATTTATTACAAAGGGACAAGGGAGATGGCCCAGTGGTTACCGGCACAGATATACAGAAATAATCAAATAACAATTGTAAGAAGGCAGTATGAAGAATTTACACGTATTTGTCCAGTTTCCTCTTGTGTTTCTTTGAGGCAAACTCACGATTCAGTTAAGAAGCTAAATACACTTTCAAAAGAATGTACTCATCTTTAAAACTACAGAATATAGACAGAAATGGAACACTCCCTTTACTTCTAACAATGCTTTGAACAATGTATATTATATTACTTGATCCGTACCACTGAAAACATGTTTTTCAGTTAAAAGCAAAAACACAAAGACTTATTACTAATCCCAGCATAACTGTAGTACTAAAAGTGACTTTTAGATGTCTGTTTTAGAATCACAGTAACTTTTAAAAGAGGAACTGTTGTGCTGTTTGAGTTCATGGAAACTGCTGTGCTCCTTGTCAGTCACTGCTTTTCTCTTCACAGAGGAAGACAGTGGGGAACTGGCAAAGCCAAAGGTCGGTTTTCAAGAAACAGCGGAAGAGGAGCTGGGTAAATACAAATTAGCTTTTCTAAGAGTCCTGGGGATGTAAAAATTAGGTGTATATGTGTTTTGGTCAGTGCCAAAAGTAATTTATTAAGTGTGACTAGATTTGAATTAAATTATGGAAAGCTTATTCACAAGTGTGTAAACATTAGCTACAGAGTTCTGGGCTCATGTACCCTGTGAACATGACTGGCGGCTTATTCTCGTAAACTTCGGAGACAGGTGCTGTCTTAACAAATTACTTAGTTTATAATCGTGGAGTGAACTAGCGTTTAAACCAGTGGGGACCTGTGGGGGATGTGAGGTTTTAAGGATGTGGTATTGATGGTGGTGGAGGAGTTCAGCAGAAAACAGAAACACCTTTACTGCCTTGCTTGAAGAATAAGGGCAAAATGAGATGGGAGAAGCTTGGCCATCCAGTGCCCTGATTGCTGTCTTAGTATTTGGAGAGTAGATATAAATTTGGTAAATAGTAGTGTGGAGAAAGAATTAGAGTAGGGACATTAAAATCTAGGGTTGTAGCCATGGGATAGATGAACAAAAGAAGGGAGGTGAACTTGTCCTTACTGGGTGGATTAGCAAGATGGGTAATGGTTAGATTGGAAGATGGGTCTTTGCTCTTAGGTAGTGACTTGGGATGGTGAAAGGGGAGAGTTTACCACAGACTCTGAGGCTCCTCTCTCCCCACTTTTGATATTAGGACTCCCCCCTCCCCTTAATAAAAGCAGTGTTTAATGCTTATGGTTTTGAATTGCATAGGCTTAAATTTAATTACTAAAGGAAAAGACAGGACTCAAAGAGACATGATTTTAATTAAATGCTGATTGTGTAGTTGGAGTTATTCGAAACTCCCTGAAAGAACAGGAATAGGCATTAAAACTGTGGTGCGAAGACAGTAGATGAAGATGTCTGGGTTCTGCTCGGGTGTTTGGTGGCCTGAGTCTAGTTGATAATGCCATGATCAGTAGCTCTCTGTTTTGCCATCCTTACCACAGCATGCTTAAAAACCACCTTTCTACTTACTTCCTCGTTATATAGAAATGTTGATTTCCTTCTTTATTAAATTGACTGTGGTTTTGTTTTTTAATTGCAGAAGAAATTGCTTCAGAGAATTCAGATTCCATCTATTCTTCAACTCCTGAAGTTAAGGCCTGAGCATCAGCTGTGCGCTGGGCCATAGACGCCATGTGGTTTATGGACTGAACCAGCAGAGAGAAGCACCAGCCTCAGAGCTACTCTCTGCCTGTGGCAAGGAAGGCAGAAAATACCGGGGAATATGAGTTAGCTCCAGTGCACGAACAACTACTTGGTGTCCTGTGAGTGAAAGTAGCTGAGCGTGTGCGGTGCAGGCAGGAGGCTCATGCTCATGTAGTGCCACCGCCTGCTGTCTCAGATGAGCAAGCCCACGCACAGTTTATGTTTCACACTTACATTTCTTGTAGCTGTTTATGTTATGGAGAAGAAAAATATATTGGCCTATTTTTGTGACTTTTCCCTTAAAGCAGAATGTCTTTTTTCTCTTAGTTGGGAAGAAGAGGAGTTACACGATAAAGTAACTGGTTTGGTCTCTTTCATTGTACACTGACTGCTTCTGAACATCTAATATTTTTTAGTTATCTAAATAAAATGCCTCTAAAACAAAATAATGTTCTGTTTCAAGAAATTTTGATACATTTGAGTATTAAAACTGGAACTATCCAAAAAGCTTCTACATCATATACAACAGTGTTTATCAAAAGTGTGGATACAGGGTCTGAACTGAACATTCCCTAATTCTGCAATTCAGTTACATAAACTTGATATTTTCATGATTTTCTGGGTGTTCATTTACCTCCTTCCAGATTGATAGAATTGCTTTTCTTGCTTCTTTAAACATGCATGTTAGTTACTAAAAAAAAGCAATTGGAAAGAGCAGAAAAATAACTTGAAACCCAATTCTTGTGAAAATCATTAGACATGGAAGAACATCTGTGTGTTTGTACAGACAGCCATGAGTTCATGAAACTGGGGCAATTGAAACTTGCAATATTGAAGATGTATTAGACTCTTTTGTATTACATCCTTTAAGTTTGGGTCATTCAAAAAGTCATCAACTTTCTAATAAATTGGATCGGTTGAGTATATTTGTAGTTTATTTACTTTTACTATATGAAGAGATTAAATTAGTAATTTGAAAATGCAGATGAGCAGCGTCTGTTAATTTGCTTTCTTGTAATTTGTCTTTTGAATGACCTTTAATACTTTGCTTAGAAGAAAGAAAAGTTGTTTTGACAGGTTTGTGACTACCGACTGGAAGCAGGCACTATATGCAATGCTGGCCTGGGAGAGCCGGGGAGAAGCATGTCACAGGCAGACTCCATTGATGAGCCTAGGGCAGTATTGTTCTTGTGTCCTTGTTTAACATGCCTGGTCCTCTGCTCTGTACCAGTATTGTCAGTGTATCAAGAATTAAACTGAGAGTTTGACTCTAAATAAAAATTTACGTGCATCTTTTGGAATGGAAATTACTTGGTGTTTATGAAGTTTTAATAAATTGAGGGCATTTCTTAGTTTTGTGTCATTGGTTTCCTATTGCTGGAGTAAGTTTGTAGCTTGGACTGACATGTTTATATTAATGGATCACAGTGTCCTGAGGCTAGAACGTGTCTCGCTTGACTAAAGTCAAGGTGCTGGCGAAACTGTGTCCTTTCTGGAGTTAATAGGAGAGACTTCCTTCCTCTGCCTTCTAGCAGCTAGCAGATGTCTGCAGTCCTTGTCTCTCTTTAACTGAACTTGTTTCTCAATTTCTTTGATGACTTAGCACTCAGGTGCTCAAATGAGTAGGTGTGGATGACCCTGCAGCATGTTCTGAGTCCTGCATGCACTGGGGGCTGGCCTGCCTATTACCACATGGCCCAGCGGCCCACACTTCCCTTGGGTGTTGAGCCTTCGTGTCTACTTGCCCCTGCTTTTACCTGGTCATCATCCTTCCTGTCTACACTGTAGGAAAGGGGAATGCTTTAGAATTTGAACATTAAGGAACTTGGGTCATTTAGCTTGGATGCTGGTAGATAATTCCTTGATAGCATGCCTCTTGTATTGAAGAGAGGCTAAAACTGGAAAGAGTAAAGAAGCGGGGGCCTCCTGGAGAGTTGGTTTAGTCAGTATAGGATGCTCTGCAAGTACGAGAACCTTAGTTTGGTTCCCTCAGCAGCCACACAAGGCATGGTGGTGCGTACTTGTGAACATGCCTACATCCATATGTTATAGTTACATAGCAGGATACAGGATTGCTTGGACATGGTTGCTAAGGTAATGTATGGGTTCTTGTGTTGGGACATGAATATTTTGTCGTTGGCTGTTGGCACTCTTGGTGTTCTAGTGGGTTCCAGGTTTATGGTGCCTGCTTCTCTTTTTGCAAGGTTAAGTAAAAATAACAGTGGTGTTATGAATATGCTCTAGATACATTCAAATTACTTAGAAGTAGCTGTGTGTGGACTAGACTAGATGAAACTACGTGCACAGGAAAAAGCCAACTACTATTTAGCTGAGAAACTGTGTGTCTGACACATTGATAACTTCCACTTCTCATGTCCTCAGATACACGCAAGCCATACAACTCTGCAAGACAAAAACTTAATTTTGGTCACCCTGTTCTGTAGTAAGTAGATGTAATAGTCCTAAAACCTAGTCATTAGGTAAAGTTGAAATTTGGATGGGTTTAGTTCATTAGAACCCCCACTACCTGATTGCTGCTCAATTCTTAAATTTTGCTCTTAGTATACATTTCTGGCAGGATTTTCCAGAGATGAAAATGCTTTTGTATATCTGGAAACACCTAGAGCAGTTGATTCATGCTAGACAAACGCATAGCCGAGACGTTTTCAGCCGAGCAGAGATGAATCCATGTGTGAATGCAGATTAGATGGGTAGCAGCCAGGCTGGAGGAAACGTCAGCATCACAAGATTTCAATTTTAGAGAACCACGAAATTGTCAGGTAAGGAAAATGAAGTTCACAAAGGCCAGTAATGTGTCCTAGGTCACATATTCAATTATTCACAGAACTAAGTTTAAGGAAAAAAACCTCTTGAGGGCTGGAGAGATAGGCAGTTAAAGAATGCTTGCTCTTTCATAAGAGTAGTTTGGCTCCCAGCTCATGACTGCTTTTAACTCCTGTGCCAGAGAGTTCTGTCTTGGCTCTGCAGGTAACTGCACAGATTTATGTGCGTCCGTATACACACAAAAATGAAGTCATGTCCCCCCGTCTTTTTTTTTTTTTAAATGAAAGAGACCAAGTCTTTCGTCGAATGTGATAGCATCCCCCTACATTCACAGCAGTGTGCAGTACGGGGTAGGAACATCATGAAAGTTTCTGGCTCGCTGGTTCAACAAAGGCAGCCACGCCTTCTGCCTCAGAAACAGAAGAAATCGGGTGGTGGTAGCGCACACCTTTAATCCCAGCACTCAGGAGGCAGAGGCAGGCGGATCTCTGAGTTAGAGGTCAGCCCGATCTACAAGAGCTAGTTCCCGGACAGGCTCCAAAGCTACAGAGAAACCCTGTCTCGAGAAAAAAGAGAAACAGAAGGAGAGACCAGGTCTTCCCAGGCTCATATTCTAGCTGCTCTTTCATTGAGCCCAGGCTAGAAATCACCGTGTGCGCTAGGGCCTAGACCATGCCTCGGCAGCCATCTGAGTTCACAGTTCATGCCCATCTCATGTTGCAGAACTCTGCCCACTCTGGAACAGCCTCTCTCGGAGGAGATGGGTAGCAGCGAACGTACCTAGGACTCATTCTGTTTAGCGCAACTGGCAATGTAAGCATTTTAAAATGGTCTGAGGAGACTTCCGGGAGCAGAAGCGTGCTCAGGTCACGCGCCTGGTCTGGAGGGCAAGGGCAGTGGGTGTGAGGTCCTGGCTGGGCGGCCACGCCCTGGAGCTGCCGGAGGGCCGGAGGGGCGTGGCTCGGGGCGGGCACTTGGCAGGAAGAAGGTAGGCCGGTGCGGAAGGCGGCCTTAGCCCCCGCGTTCATTGTTGGCGGTTTTCACGATGGCCGCGCACTGTCGGGGCTCAGAACTCGGTAAGGGCCGGCGGGAGGCGCTCCCCCCTTCGCCCGGCCGCGTGCTCGGGGAGGAGCGGGGGCGCCTAGGGCGGTCCCTGGCGGGCAGAGACCTGAACCAAGGCACGGAACGTCCCTGCTGCCTGGAACTTTGCAATCTTACCCTTTAAGCAGAAGCAAGGAAGGTTAGACCTTCCCTCTTTCTAGCTGTGTGGTCGCAAAGAGAACAAACCCCAGAGGAAATCCTGACGGAGAACTTGTGTCATACTGCCCGATCCACGTAACCATACCCGAAGTTAGCTGCGCTGGTGAGACAGTTGTCATAACCTGCTTAAAGTGATTTTAGATGGCTTTCAAAATGTCCCTTTTAAAACCGCGTTTCATCTTACTGATAGTAGTTCAGATATTGCTGGGAAAGAAAACTTAAAAATCTGTTATTTAAACGTAGCAAAGAGGTAACCGAGCCAAATGCGAATGATCTAACTTTGTATAATAGTTTTATGTCCTGGACACTCTTAGTCGTGTGGTTTTGGGTAAATTACTCACTTTGTGCTTAAGCGTCTTCATTTATAACAGTTATTAGGAAGCTCCTGCTGTCTGAAGGCGGTTCGGATATTGCGAGGATACCGTAGCCTCTGGTCGATTTCTCTGTACTTAGTGTTGAGTGTGTAAGGATATTAAATGAGTGCAGAAAGTTCTGTTTGTAGGGGCTGACTTTGAGAAAGTGGCTGCCAGTGATACACGTGGCTACTTTTTTCCCTGTAAAAGGGTCTTGTTTGAACAAACAGTCTAGACTTTAAGTGTTTACAGTTTTTCCTGAATGGAAAGTGGTAAACATGCTTGGCAGCTACTTCCTGTGCCAGGTTTATTTCATTTTAGTCACTGCCCTCCATCGGTTGATGGCTTCGTCTTTAGTTCTATCCCTGAAATGTAAACTTTGAAAATGACTGAGCAAACTGAGCATACCCTGGGTTGGAAGATCCTTGAAGATGGGGGTAGGGGTGTGTAGCTTTGACTGTCCTGGGACTGGATCTGGAGACCAGGCTGACCTCAGATTCACCGAGTTCCTTCTGCCTCTGCCTCTTGAGTGCTGGGATTAAAGGCGTGTGCCACCATGCCCGGCTCATTTTTACTTTTGTAATTTGTAAATTCAGACTGGGCACTGTGACACACACCTGTAACCCAACCTCCAGGCCAGCCTGGATTATATAAGAAGATCTTTTCTTAAAAAGCCATAAAAAAGCACCTCTCATTTGTTGAAGATTAACAGGGTAGACAGAAATGGCTGCCATAGGAAATGTGCTCTTATGCCCCCATGTAAAGGTTACATTTTTCTTACTATTTTTGTAGATTCAGGTGGATTGCAAGAGTCTGTACCTGCAGTGGCATTAACCCTTAGGAATGACAGCTTTAATCTAAACTGCTCAAGTAAATCACATGAATTATATATGCCCTATAGAAAAATTGCTCTTTATTAATTCCAACATTGCTTTAATTGATGATTTTTGCTGGTTGAAGGCACTTTAATATTTTTAATGAACACTGTTAATTTTTAAAAGAAATTAACTTTATTTAAACACATTTTTATTACAAAAATTTTAGAAAGTGCAGTTATCACCAGAAAGATTGTAGAATTCATTAATCAAAGGTGCTTTTTTCTTTTTTTCCTTTTAAGTTTATGTTCTTGTTTTGCCTGTGTACCCTATGCTTGCAATGCCTATTGAGACCAGAAGAGGGCATCCAATCCCCTGGGATTGATGTTTCAGATAGTCAGGTCCTTTGGAAGAGCAACAAGTGCTCTTAAGTGCTGAGACATCTCTCCAGCCTTTAATCCAGAGTTTTAAAATGACATTTATCTACTTTGTATGTGTGTGTTGGGGCCCATACCACTGTTCATCTCTGGCAGTCAAAGGTCAAAGTGCAGCCTCCAGAGTTGGCTCTCTTTCCTCCATTTGCCACCTAGGATTCAAGCTTGGGATGTCGGGCTTGACCCTACGTGTCTTTACCCACTGAGCCATCTGTGTTGAGCAACTTGATTTATATGACGAGAGCTCTTGCAAGGAATGTTGCTTTGCAGCCTAGCATGTGAAAGTTCTCCAGTGTGGATGCTCTGGTTGTGTTAGAAGATGGAGGCCCAGCCTTTGGAATCTAGTGGTTCTCCATGCTGGCTGCCTCTGTTAATTCCTCCAGGCTCTGTTAGCATGTTCTAGGCTTTTCTGACATTGCCTTAAAATGTAGGTGTCCATAAACATGGCTTTTCTTTAGCTCCCTGAGTGACCTAGGCAGACGGAAGACCCTCACAATGAAGAATAAAGGGATACATTTTGAACAACTTCCTGTTTTGGGGGACTTGTCCGTACAGCTGAGTTCTGTGTGTGGGCAGGTGCTATGAGTACCATGTCTTCCTAGTTTTGGATGTCCTTCAAAGGCAGTTTGACGACTTCTCTATTTAAAATGTTTCACACTTACGAGGGTGGTGAATAGTGGCTTTGTCTTAGGGTTTCTATTGCTGTGACAAATCGCCATGACCAAAAACAAGTTGGGGAGGAAAGAGGCGTATTTCCCAAGTCAGGACAGGATTCAAACCAGATGGGAACCTGGTGGCAGGCTGTGGAGGGTGCTGCTTATTGGTTTGTTCCTCATGGTTTGCTCAGCATACTTTCTTATAGATCCTAGAACCACCAGCTCAGGGGTGGCAGCACCTCAGATGACTCTAGCTAATGGCATGTTGACATAAAGCTAGCCTGCATGATCTTCCTTTCAAGTTTGGGCATCTTTGGAGGCTTCTGGAAAGTGAGAAACATTTTAGTAACAGCTTGCTGTATGTCTGTTTCTGTTAAGGGAAAAATTTCAAAAAGATCTTGAGAGGAAGTGGGGACAGTTTGACAGATACTGTTATTAACAAGAGATGGATATATCCACAATTGTGGTTGTTTGATACAAAAAGAAATCTTGGTGTAGCCCAGAGGAACACATGGCTGAAGCCACAGTGGCTCTGAATGGCCACTCTTTCTCTAGAAGGGAGCTCTGGAACTCCACCCCTGCTAGCAGCACCCTGGCAGGAAGTCTACTTGGTTTTTATTCCACAAAGGAGGTGACTATATCTTTTCCCTATTTGCTGTAGCCCAACTTCATAATCTTGAGATTGGCTTTTTTTTTTTTAACTTTCTTTTTGTTTATTCTTTGTGTCTTTCACATCATGCTCCCGCTCCTACCCATCACTTCCCGCCAATAAAACAAAATAAAATTTAAGAGGAAAAAAAGGCAAAAAAAGGAAGAAAGAGAAAACCTCATCATGGAAGCTGCCTTATAATACAGGGAGTCACGTGGTAAACCCCTTTATCCATGCATTTTTACATGCAGGCCTTCATCCCAAATAATCAGTGGTCTGGTTTCAGGCTCTTGGTCTCTGCTGTGCCATCAACACTGGCTGGTTTTTGTTTTTATGGGGATGGGTGTTTTGCCTGCACACGTCTGTATATCATTTACATTCCTGGTATCCTCTTGGAAGCTGGAACAGGTCATCACCGTCTGTCCCTGGAACTGGAGCTTTAGAAAGTAGTGAGCCACCATGTGGGTGCTGGGCCTACGACTCGGGTCCTCTGCAAGAGCAGCCAGTGTTCTTAAACCCCACCAGCGGAATACAAAAATCTGAAAACAACAGCAAAGACTGTAAATGTGATATCCACTTATATTCCATTTATCTGTTTTTGTTTTTTTTTCTGTTTTTGAGATGGTATTTTTTTATTTTTATTTTTATCATCTATTGCTGGGCGTTTTATCTACATGTGTGTTTGTGTACCACATGGGTGCTTGGATCCCCTGGGACTTTGCGTTGCACACAGTTGTAAACTGACATGTGGGTTCTGGGAATTGAATTCAGGCCCATGCCCTTAACTCCAGTCCCTGAGATGGTCCAGTTTGGCCTCGAATTCTTTGTGGTTGAGTGTGACCTTGAAATCCCCATCCTCCTGCCTCTACCTCCCAAGTGCTAGGATTATAGATGTGCTGCTTTAGCCTGGCGATGAAATGAGTCACGGTAACAGAACAGTCTGGTTCCCGTGTATCTTTGTCTTTCCCTTTTGTTTTTATAGGTGCCTGTGTAAGAAGTGTAAGAATTAGGGGCCTAGGGAGCTCATTTCTTCCTTCCTGTGTCTGGACTCTGGTCTGCTGTGTGCATGGCATTTTCTTTACCTGCGTGGACTCCCATGCTCCACTCTGGACTTGTGCCCTGTCCCAAATATGGTGGTTCAAATGCCCATCTTGTACACCTCCTTTCTTGTCTGCACCTTGGTGGTTTAGGGCAGTTGTCTAAGGAAAAGCGGAGAAAAGAGCCAAAGTGCACTTTAAAATCTATATCCGGATGCACAGATGTTTGGAGAGTCCTGTGCAGAATGCTGGTGTTCTGTATCTTGTGAGCATCTTGCCCCAATGGATCCCAGGGGCAGCCTGGCCTGTTCTCTGATCTCTCAGAGCAGGCAGGTCACTCCGGTGTTTGCCTGGCATGTCTGAAGCCCTAGGTTTAGTTCCAGCACTGTGACATGATCCTAGTTCTAGGAGGTGGGGACTAGGAGATTAACAATTTTGAGGCCAGCCTGGGATTCATGAGACTCTGTCTCAAAACTAAAGTAAACAAAACCGCCACCGACAAAATTGTATTCAAGGGGGCGCAGTAAAGAAGCTGCCAGCATGACCGCTCTCCTATTAGGCAGAAGGTTTTTATTGTGAATAAGGGAGAGAGAAAGCCCAGAGGCATCCAGAAGAGCCTAGAGCAGAGAGAAGAGAAAGCAGACTGGACCTGGCCAGGGCTGGGAAGCAGGAGAGAATAGCGGAGATGCTGAGAGAGCAAGAGCTGGGAAGAGCGTTGTGAGAGAGTGGCAAGCACGAGAGAGAATAGTGCAGTAGCTGGGTTATAGGAAGGATGAATCACCCTGGCAGGGAGGCCAGTGGCCTGCAGGGGGTTAGGGTGGAGGAGGTGGTGAGAGGGTTAGGGTGCCAGCTTGGACTCTGGAATGTCTAACAGGTTCTTGTGATATTGAGGGAGCCTGGGGGCCAGCATGGCTTTGATATTCTGTGAGCTGTGTGTCCCTTCTGCCAGAGGTATGGGAAATGGAGGACAGAAGACGTGTTGAACAAGTTCCTGAGGAAGGCTGGCTTTTACCTAACTGCTGGACATCCTTCTGTAGTCCTGCTTGAGCTCATTTCTGGACATTTCGACAGCCGAGACTGCCGAAGAGACTTCGGAACCTCAGGAGGACAGAAGGGGATGGATTACAGCAGTCCGGGCTTTCTCCACAAGGCTGTTTCTCTGGGGATGATTTGTGCATAGGAATGGAGAGACCAGCAGTCTAAGAGTCTTCTTCAAACACAGGAACCCAAATGTTCAGATTTCTTGTGTATCTTATTCTGCTAGAGTACATATGGCTAATATTTTGAAGAAGACAGAAATGCCCTAATTCTGTATGTGGGTCCCACAGTCAGGATGGTGATTGGACATTTCTGTATTTTTAGTGGGATGTCCTTTTATGAACACTTTGATTTTGCTTTTGAAATCTGTTCCATTTGTTTGTAAGCGCACACAGTAAGACTGTCTTTTATTATTCTGGTACTGTTTTGATAAATAGAAAACTATAAAATAATAATTGGAGTTTGTTGTGTAATTAAATAATTAAAAGTCCTCTGTGGTACTTGCCACGCTGAAACACATTTTTTATAAACGTATCTAAGCCCTGTGGATTTTAATTATTAGGAGGAAAGACAAACTTCAAGCCCTCATTGAAAATGGGCTGTCCCTGCCTAGAAAGAAAGACTACTAAATGAGGCAGCAGACGGAGCCCTTGAGGACGCGATTGAAACATGTCACTAGAAATGGCTTAAGTGGAGAGTTCTGGCCCTTTTAAAACACTGTCTGTCGCTTGAGGATTGGGTCACCTTGAAATGTGTTCATCTTTGAATTACAGGCATGAAAAGGCACTTTGAAGCATTTCAGTAGACTTTGTTGTGTGCTGTGAGCGTCTGTGGGTGTACCTCTCCTCCGCCCGCCTCACTGAAACCGTCAGTTCCCTGGAAACCAAAGTGGCCGCCAGAGGAGGATAAATGTTTAATCTCCACGCCAGCAGCCGAACATAGTTCTCAAAATGCTGAGACGCTCACATCCCAACTCCTTGCTCTTTGTATCTCTGGCTTCCCTCCACAGAAATGGCAGGCAGAGAAGTAGCTGCTGGTAATTGCTCTCTAAAATGACTCTGCTTGGATAGTGCCGGGGTTGTTTTGGACTCTAGTTAATGATGCCAAGTCGTGGTCTTTAAAGGAGGGGAAAATACTGAAATGATCTGATTAGAATCCTGATTCCGATGAGCTTTCCGGTAGAATTCCCAGGGGACCTACTTATGTCCTCGCAGTTCAGAGTAGCGGAGTGAGAGCACGCAGTTTGTTCGGATATCTAGAGAGGGCCGGGAAGTGGTTCAGTGAAGAAAAGCTAGGACACAAGCCCCAAGGCTTGAGTGCCGTCCGGGGAACCTGGTTGAAAACCCCGCAGGCATGTATCTGTAATCCCAGCGCTCCTCCTGTGTGATGGCAGATGGAGACAGGGCAGTTGCCCAGAAACCCAAGGGCTCTCCTTAAGAATTTAGCATGGCAGAGGCAAGCACCTGCTTCAAGGCAGAAGGAGAGAGCCAGCTGTTCTCCGACCTCCACACAGAGCCACTGTACACATGTGCCTACACACATATACACACGCATACACACACACACACACACACACACACACACTCATTGGGAAAGATGAAAATATCTGCAGTTTAGCAGGGCTTTCTATATTTTGTTATGAATTTTTGAAATGGTTTGAATGGCCCAGGCTAACCTGGAGTTTACACCCTTCCTGCCTCAGCCTCCTGGCTGCTGAGATTACAGGCCAGCGCCACTATACCTGACACTGGAGAAATTTTTAAACAGTAGAATACCAATTACTTGAACACAAGCAGCCCAGGGCTGAAGCAATGATCTGATAACAGAGACAGTTCTTTGGCAACTTAAGTGGCAAGTAGTGTGTATGATGCGGTTAATACCAGTCAGAGAATGGCATTGTGTCCCCTGTGTGGCCTGCTGCAAATGGCACTAACTGGAAGACTTCTGTGCTTCTGGCACTTTGGATCAGTACTCTGGACCAAGGGTGACTGAAAATATGAGAATTAGACTTGTCCATAAAAGGGCCTCACACCTTGTGGGAACTCTCTGTGTCTCTCTTGTTTATCTGCTCTTAAAACAACCTTTCATCTGTTGAGTAATTTATTAGTGTAGAAAAGAATGGGTCTTGTGATACCATTTGCATATCCAGGTGTCATCATACCAAGTCACCCTCTCTTACATCCCTTTGCCCTCATTACTGTTCCCTTTCCATAGCAGGTCAACCTGAAACCAGGTACCCTTGGAATGGTCATCAGAGAATCTCTGTTGGCTGCATATGTTTTCCTGGATGCACTGAAGTTTCTCTGTGAAGGACAAAGGTGGCCTTAACCTTGAACAGGGACTTCTGTACCTGGTTTGTCCTTTCTTAATTTGTAAGGTGAGGGCACTTGATATGACGTGTACTATGGGACAATGGTCTTGTACCCTGTAAAGATTTGTCACTTGTATTGGTTTAATAAAATGCTGATTGGCCAGTAGCCAGGCAGGAAGTATAGGTGGGGCGACCAGACTAGGAGAATTCTGGGAAGAGGAAAGGCTCAGTCTGCAGTCGTCACCCAGACACGGAATAGACAAGATGAGAATGTCTCATAGATAAAAAGGAACCATACCATGGGGCTAACACAGACAAGAATTATGGGTTAATTTAAGAATAAGAAGCCTAAGCTATTGGCCAAGCTATGTTGTGATTAATATAGTTTCTGTGTGATTAGTTTGGGTCTGGGAGGCTTGGAAACGAACAAGCAGTCTCAGCATCCAGACATATGTGCTCCTGTGATGGTGGATATTGATAATGGATGATAATGGAGGAAGTTATGCTTGTGTGGACATGGGCATCTTTGTGACTTCTGATCTGTTTTTGAAAATCTAAAACTACTCTAAAAATCCTCTTCGAAACAAGACAAAAACTAACATATAATCTTTGAGACTTTGAGAATCAGTCAGGAGCCGCGTGGCCCCTTCAGTGGCTGTTCACACAGCCATGGTTGTGCTTGAGTTTGTCCCATGGACTTCCCCTTCCATGTCTGGCTGGCGCAAGTCTCTCGGCTTTCAAGACTAAGTTTCAGTGACACAGAACTGCATCGCCCTTCTCTCTAGGCGTCTCATAAATGTCAATGTTCGGTGTCTTCCTTAGTTGCTCTCTTCCTTATTTTTTGAGACAGGGTCTCTCACTGGACCTAGGCCTCACCATTTGGCCTAGACTAGCTGGGCAGTGAGATCCAGGAAGCTCCCGCCTTTGCCTTGAGTAGGATTCCTCAGTGTGCGTGATTGCAGGTGCACGACAGCACTGTTGTCTTTTATGTGGATGCTGAGAGTCTGGACCATGCTTCGCTGACCGATTGAGCCATCTGAGCACAGAGCCTTTATTTTGTATTTATCGCTCTGCTTGACAGAACATTGGCTATAGTTTTAACGTCTGCTTCCATTAAAGACAGAGTGAGGATTCAGTCCTCCCCTCTCTGCTAGTCCCCGGTTCGCTCATTCTCTGACACCTATAGCACATGGTGGTGACACTGTGGTGGGTCCAGGACTTTCCACTCCAGGAAAAGCTTCATCGCATTGAACTCCTTGTGTTTTGTTCTGTTTTGTTTCCTGGTATTTTGAAACAGGGTTTCTCTGGGTAGCCTTGACTGTGCTGGAACTCACTCTGTAGACCAGGCTGGCCTCGAACTCAGAGATCTGCCTGCCTTTGCCTCCAAGTGCTGGGATTAGAGACATGTGCCCCTACGCTCGGCTTGTTTTTATTCAAGTAGAACAATTGCATTTCTCTTTTCATACTTTTTAAAAATTTGGTTCCTTTATAATATACTTCTATTTCGTGTTAGGCATATAATCTTTAATTTTTTAAAAATATGTGTGTGTGTTTGTGGCAGTTCGTGAGCACGTGTGCAGTTGCCACAGACACCAGAGGCATTGGATCTCCTGGAGCTGGAGATACAGGCAGTTGTGAATCTTCTGACATGGGTGCTGGGACTCAATCTCTGGTTTGAGCACAGCAGGACATACCCGTAATTGCAAAGCCATCTCTCCAGCCCCACTGCAGGGATTATTTATACGACTCCTTAGAAATAACTTCAGCTTGGGAATTCAGTGACCAGAGTTTCCCTTGTAGTGCTGGCAGACACTGTGACCTTGAACTTGTAATCGAGTCTCTGGTTTTCAGTGTCCTCAATCTGTAATTCTACCCTAGAAGATTAACTTAGGTCACCCCCAACTTGATGAGTGATGCCTGCCTCTTTATTTTCTTCTGAAATATCAGACCTCACGATCCCCAGGCACCGTCTCCAGTAGGCACTCTTGGTCTCCGCTGATCTGGCATACTCTCCGTGGTCCCCAGTGTGTGTGTGTGGTAGCGACATTTACCTTCCTGAGGGTAGACTCTGGGTTTGCTCGGCATCGCTATCTCTCCCATCACATAGAACACTGCCTTCCATGGCACAACTTCGTGTGCGTGTGCAGAATCCCATGTATCCCAGATGGACCTCAATCTCTGTGCATAGCTGAGAAAGACCTCCAAGTTCAGATCCCCTCTTTGCCTCCCGATTGCTATGTGCAGTGCATGCCCAGTTCTGTGGTGCTGACGTCAGACCCAAGCTTCCTGCATGCTAGGCAAGCATCCTACCAGCTGAGCTACCACCCCATCGTCCGCCGCAGCCTCCTGGCTGGCGATGTAGCCAGCCCAGCTGTTGTCCTCCTTTTTATCGGTCACTGGGCCCCATTCCTGCTCCCCCAGTTGTGCACCACCGTCACACGTGTTCTGTACTCTTCAGGTCATCATGGCCTTTGCTCTGACGTTGGGACATGCTGTCACTGTTCAAAACGCCTAGGGACCTCGTCAGCTCTGCTAGTGGAGCTGGCCTTGGAAGCTAAACTTAAAACCCCCACTTTTATGAACTTTCCTTCCATCTTTTTCTTATTCTGGGGCTGGAACCCAGGGCTTCCTGTATGTGAGGCAGGCATTCTACCTACTGAGCTTCGTCCTTGGCCCTTATAAAGAGTTTCAAAGCTAAGAAAGAGAGAATCACTTTAAAATTCAACTATTTTTATATTTAGTTCTTGGGTAATGTGGGGGACATTCTGTGGGTACACAAATGAAGACGTGTGGGTCACCCCGATTGAATTGCTAGCCAAGAAGAACTTCAGTCAGCTGATGTTAAGGATGGCCCTCGGGGGGGGTGTTGTTTTTGGGTGCACCAGCGTTTTGTCACCCCATATTCCACCCCTCAGTAACCGTGTGGGAGGATAATAGAATGTCCAGCTCCCACCAAAGTGTGAAAGTCTGACAGTCTAAAGAGCTACTTTTCCTTGAAGAAACCAGGAAAGGCTGTTCAGAAAGAAAGACACTTGAGTGGCACAGCTTGGCATATTTAACTGAAGGCAGTGCGTGGCATGGGGACCCTGACTGCTCTCTCTGGAACTTACATTCGGACTGGCCGCTCTTCTTTGCACAGGCCATATTAAGGACTTCCTCTCTTCAGCTTTCTGCCTCCGTGCCTGTTAAACCCTGCCTTGCAGACCAGAGCAGGTTTCTCTGTGAGTGCAGAACAAACCCAGCTGGTCACATGACTTCCCCCCCCACTGGGTCAGTGGGGCTGGCAGCTGGGAGCAGGCATTCTTTCAGTTACTGTCACAAAAGCGCAGGGGAACTTCTGAGCGGCCTTGTCTAATGACTTCTTTTGGAGGGCAGTGCCTTAAGGTTTCTGGTGACTGTCATAGAGCATCTGAAAGCTCTGGGAACCAGCTCGCCTTGTCAAAAGCTATGCCACAAAGAACTTCCTCCTAAGGAGAGCTGTGGAAGATCAGGTACTTCAGGAAACAGTGTTTTGAATCAACACCCAGCAGGTGACGATTCCCACTCTAATCCAGTCCAAGAACAGACACTCCAGGTAGCCCTGCAGTCACTGTGCTTGGCAACACAGCAGGGGCTGCTTGGTTTGTTTGGGGAAATATTATTCCCTCAAGCCCTGTGTGCTGCAGTCAGGACTTTAGTTCAAGTTAGCTGCCTCCTTGTTGGAGGGGTAAACCTACAATCTAAGCTCCTTCTGCCTGGGAGTATGCTTTGGGTGTGTGTATGTTTGTGTGTGTGTATGCATATGTGTGTGTGTGCGCGGGTGCATGCGTATGTATATGCATGCATTTACGTGTGTGTGTGTGCATGTGCATGCATGTGTGTGTGTGTGCATGTGTGTGTAGTTAAGCACAGATCAAGGCATTCCTGTAGAGCATGAGACTGGTAAGTTGATATCTAGACAGCATTCAGTTGTTTCTTGTAAGTCACAGGATAATGGATGACATAAATGTGCGTCACATGTTCATTGGCTGTACAGCTCCTCCTTGTCTTTCAGAATGTTGCTGAGTTTGGTTTTAAAGGACAATCTCATACCCCAGTTTGAGAACTTGTTCATGTGTTTGTAGACTTCTCTGTTTAAACTTTTCTGTGAATAAAGTATATGATTTGGGTGTTGGCTCAGTTAATTAAGTGTAGCCCCAGTCCCTGTTTTGAAAGGAAATGTGTGTATGTGTGTGGTGTGTGTGTGTGTGTGGTGCACGTGCATACTTGTGTGTGAGTCTGTATTTTGATGTATTTAGAAGGAGGCTGGAGGTTGACATCCGGTCTCTTGCTAGATCCTGCTCCATGTATGTCTTGAGACAGAATCTCTCCTCAGCTGACTGATGGGTCTGCAACATGTAGGCTTCCTCCTGACTCCTCCTCCCCAGTGCTAGGGTTACTGGCTCATGTTGCCAGATTCAGCTTATTATGTAAGTGCTGGGAATCTAAGCCTGAGTCTTGTTCCCAGAGATTGGGCTTTAAAATTTGATGGCCTAAGATCCTGATTCTTCTGCCTATGTTTTTTGAGGCTTTAAGTCGTGATGAATGAAAGCTTGGTTGTAGGTAGCTGTGGGCACAACAGGTAGGATGGACAGGTACAAGCTGCCCAGTGTGTGAGCACAGGACTCCTTCCTTTATCTAAATGTGTAGTGCTCTGACCTGCAGGGTCAGAGTAGGGAGCTGTGGACAAGGATGTGTGCTGATAGAAATAGACACGAGCTTGGGGGGGAGAAACCCAATAGAATGCTGGGATACAGTGGGAGTTCAAATTAGACCTGTATGTAATACCTTCAAATGGGCTTGCTCATCTTCGTGTGGAAATATGACTAGTGGTGGATACTGTGGGTTCCCGCCTTCTTCTAGGATCTTATCCACCTCGGTTTTTTCTTGATCAGCAACTGTATGCCTTTTACATTTCTATGATCAAGATACCTGGAGTAAACCACATAATAAACATCTTGGCTGGTCATTAAAGTTTACCGTACAGTGTAGAAGATATGACAGAGTATCCTCTGTGGCTGCTTGCTTGTGAGTTAAAGCAGGAAGCAGGCGTGGGTATAGCCTTTGAAGGCCTGCCTGTTGCAGGGGAGAGGGCTCCTTGTTTGTCCTGGCCGCCCAGTTAGCTTAGCCCTGAAATAACCACACAGAAACTGTGTTCATTAAATCACTGCTTGGCCCATCTTATTGGCTAAATCTTACACCTTGATTTAGCCCATTTCTATTAATCTGTATATCACCATGTGGCAGTGGCTTACCAGGAAAGATTCAGATGGTCTGATTTTGGCGGCTCCATGGTGTCTCTCTGACTCTGCTTTCTTCCTCCCAGGATTCAGTTCTGTCTTCTCCACCTACCTAAGTTCTGGCCTATCAGGCCAAGGCAGTTTCTTTATTTATTAACCAATACAAGCAACACATAGAAAGAAGGACCTCCCACACCACCTACCCCCTGTCAAGTCTCTTTAGCTAGCCTACCTCTACCTCTTTCTAAAATAGCTCCGTAAATTGGAGACAGAGCACTCAGAACATAGACATTTGAGACTCA
Organism: Ondatra zibethicus; assembly: GCA_004026605.1. Taxonomy (NCBI): domain Eukaryota; kingdom Metazoa; phylum Chordata; class Mammalia; order Rodentia; family Cricetidae; genus Ondatra; species Ondatra zibethicus. The sequence goes on along the minus strand of PVIU01007196.1, from coordinate 48,661 downwards.
AATCCCAATGTTGAGTGTCTTCGAAAATTAGCCAATTATCACATTATAGTGTGTTTATTCAGTTAGCATCATTGGTGCCATACTGTCACCTTTTAAGATAAATAGCCAGGGATTAGATAATACATGGGTTCTTACTTCCTTTCTGTGGCTGTGATAAATACTCTAGAAGCAACTTTGGGGAGGAGAATGTTTATCTCAGATTACAGATTACATATAGTTTGTCATGGAGGAAAACAGGGCAGGAGCTAGATTATAGTCTGTCATGGAGCAGAGTGGGGTAGGAACTAGATTATAGTCTGTCATGGAGCAGAGTGGGGTAGGAACTAGATTATAGTCTGTCATGGAGCAGAGTGGGGTAGGAACTAGATTATAGTCTGTCATGGAGGATGGCAGGGTAGGAACTAGATTATAGTCTGTCATGGAGGATGGCAGGGCAGGAACTAGATTATAGTCCATCATGGAGGATAGCAGGCAGGAACTAGATTATAGTCCATCATGGAGGATAGCAGGCAGGAACTAGATTATAGTCCATCATGGAGGAGAGCGGGGTAGGAACTAGATTATAGTCTGTCATGGAGCAGAGTGGGGTAGGAACTAGATTATAGTCTGTCATGGAGGATGGCAGGGCAGGAACTAGATTATAGTCTGTCATGGAGGAGAGCGGGGTAGGAACTAGATTATAGTCCATCATGGAGGATAGCAGGCAGGAACTAGATTATAGTCCATCATGGAGGATAGCAGGCAGGAACTAGATTATAGTCCATCATGGAGGAGAGCGGGGTAGGAACTCAAGCAGGGACTTGAAGCAGAAACCGTAGAGGATGCTGTCTCACACAGGCCCATGCTCCACTAGCTTTTTTATGTAGCCCAGGACCATTGGCTAAGGAATATCACCACCACAGTGGACTGGGCCCTTCTCCATCAATTAACAATGAAGACATTTCCCCATCTACTTGCCCACAGGCCATTCTGATCTGTGTAGTCTCTTAACTGAGATTCCCTTCTTAGGTGAGGAGGCTGTGGTAAGTTGACAGTTAAGGCTTAACTAGGACATGATTTTTTGTAAACAGCAACTTTGGGGAGATATCTAAACAGATACGAATTTAAAATGCAAATTTGAATATGAATTTTAATTAAAAAGTACTAGTGATTCTCAGTCGATCAGTTAACAGCTCTTTGATGGGAATATAAGGTGTCAGAATTAATATGAAGTCACAGCTGTTAGGAATTGTAAGATAACACCTTCATAAGATCTCATTCATAGTCCTGTAGAAGATACTTCCCATGGATCTTCAACTTAAAGTGGTTGCTCCTGAGAGAGGTTATTTTTTTTTGTTTGTTTTTTGATTTTTATTGAGCTCTACATTTTTCTCTGCTCCTCAATTTACTCAGGAGATCTTGTCATTTTCTGCTTTCTACTTCCCATGTAGATTAGATCTATGTAAGTCTCTCTTAGTGTCCTCATTGTTGTCTAAGTTCTCTGGGATTGTGGGATTTGTGGTTTTCTTTGATTTATGTTTAAAAACCACCTATTAGTGAGTACATGTGATAATTGTCTTTCTGGGTCTGGGTTACCTCACTCAAAATAATGTTTTCTAGCTCCATTCATTTTCCTACAAAATTCAAGATGTCGTTATTTTTTCTGCTGTGTAGTACTCCATTGTGTAAATGTACCACATTTTCCTTATCCATTCTTTGGTCAAGGGGCATTTAGGTTGTTTCCAGGTTCTGGCTATGACAAACAAAGCTGCTATGAACATAGTTGAGCACATGTCCTTGTGGCACAATTGAGCATCCTTTGGATATATACCCAAAAGTGGTATTACTGGGTCTTGAGGAAGGTTGTTTCCTAATCTTCTGAGAAATTGCCACACTGACATCCATAGGGGTTGTACCAGCTTGCATTCCCACCAGCAATGCAGAAGTGTCTGGGAGAGGTTATTAATTGCCATAAATTCATGGTGAAGAATCATGACGTTTTCCTGAAATGAGATTTGTAGTAATAAGGGGCTCAGGCTGTGTTCCCGGTGCCGGTCCCCTTTGTTCTGTCCGGCTCCCGGTGTGTATCCGAAATAATTACACGGAAACTGTATTTATTGAAATACTGCCTGGCCCACTAGCTCTAGCCTCTTATTGGCTAACTCTCACATATTTGTTTAACCCATTTCTAATAATCTGTGTGTCACCACGAGTCGTGGCTTACCGGCATGAGTCTAACCAGTGTCCATCTTGTGCTGGAGAAGCATGGCGT